>QNQO01009057.1:0-238116 GCA_003290165.1 Berberis thunbergii
TAATGATTTCTTGAAATTGAACTCATGTGCCAAGTCCTTCTGTAAAATTTGTCCCATTTGTGGATCTTAGTTCTAAGCTTCTGTTAAATAAATACAAGATCGACCAAAAAAAAAATTTCGATTTCATATTCTAGGTTTTATGGATTTTATAAACCCAAGATCAACCAAAAAATAAACCCAGATCGACCAAAAAAATAATTTTCGATTTCATATTCTAGGGTTTATGGATTTTGAACAATGGGGTTTTTAGATTTGTGGTGTGCATTCTAGATTTCTATGTTTTAGCAAAAAAAAAAAAATCGATACCCTTACTCACCACTACATTGGGTTGATTTAAAGTTTAAAGTTTTGCATTTTTTGGGTTGATTTAAAGTTTAAAGTTTTGCATTTTTTGGGTTGATTTAGTTTCTTAAATCTCTTAGATCTCATAGTCTCTGTTTCTTCACTAGTACGTATAACATGTTCATGTCTAGTTTACATCACTTTTAACATTGATTTATAAACTCATTATTCAGATCAAGATATAGTCTATTGTTGTTTGGTATAATTTTTATGATATTATCGATTTTTGGGTTGTATATTGTATATTTTCATGTATTTTTGTTTTGCTATATGGAAATGGGATAGTTTTTGCCAACTATGAAGATGGATTGAAATGCGTTCCCTATAAAAAAATGAGAATGAGAAATCAAGGCTGGAGTCTCGAATTGGGCTTCCTTGTGGCGACTGAACATGCAACTTCTAATTGTTTTATGTAGTCTTTGATCCGTATTACAATAATTTGTTTCATAGTTGAGCTTTCATTTTCACCAATCCAACTTTTGGTTGCAATTCACTAGCTGTTATATGCAAACTTAAATCTTAAATTTTAAGAAAGGTTAGATATTGGCGATATTCTGCACAAACCTCTATCAATATTCATACCGGTATAAATGGCCACGAACCTGGGCAACAGCTGTTATTGCTTCTGCTGTAAGAATAATACTCAGTAGTATATCTACATAGCTTTATTACTGTTGAAGTTGTATGTTACTATGTGTTTTGTGATTACAGATTATGATTCATAAATAATGCAAATTGGAGCTTCTAAAGACCCCGAGTATCAACAGGCTCATGGCATTTTCCCTTTATCTTTCTCAACCCTTACTCACACTACATTGGGTTTGCTTTGTTACAATTGGTATATAACTAAGACATCTTTCAAATTATATTAATGCTTATTATCAAATATAAAATTATCCAAAATACTTAATGTTGGGCATTTCTACATATTTCAGGTATCCTTCTTCGGTTTTGTTGGTGACACATACACTTACTTTGCTGGAATGTCTATGGCTGTAGTTGACATACCTTGGCCACTTCAGGTAGGCTTTACCTCATATTGATGGACTTCTTAAATTGCAACACAACACTTCTTATTGTTAACTCTTTTATTTTCTCACTGGGAAAATCTGATCCCTAGATCATGTTGTTTTTATTTGTCTCATCTTATATGTACCTTTTAAAAATGAAAGAATAAATAGGTGAAAATTTTAGGATGATGAGACAATGGTTTGGTTCATATTGTAAAAGCCCACTGACAAGAAGTCCTAGGAGATGTCTTTACAACAAATCTGAATGGCAAATGTGATCTAATGTTTTGATGATGCTGGTGTGTCGATGTTAGTGATTCCTGATAGCATTATTTGATGGTTGAACTTTTATATGTGCGAGCTTAGTCTAACAACTGACATGTGCTACAGTTCGTATACGTGATTGCTAATGATTGCTTTGCTTTTACAGCGAAACACTCTTGATTTTCTTCCTCCCTCAAGTTCTAAACTTCCTCACCTCATGCCCTCAGGTGAGCTTAATATATGAAATCATTACTCTTCCTAACCTGTGAGGCTTGCATTTATAGTAAAGTTATGCTTCTGAGCGTTCAAATTTCCCTTTTCTACAGCTTTTTGGCTTTGTTCATTGTCCACGACATTGTTTACCCAAGGTAGATTTTTGTAAAATTTCGTAAACCATTGTCAGAGTTTAGACTGGAAAATATGACAATCACATATGATAGAATTTCTTTTTGGGTTTGTGTAGGTTTAATCCTCAAACAGGATTATTAACCGGAACCAAAGATGGGACATTAGTGAATATCTTCTTGAGACTGTTCGGCCACTGCTCAGAGAGAGCACTATGCATCAGACTTCTTGTATTTCGGAGAGAGCACTATGCATCAGCACTAATGAATGCATATATATTTTTAGTCCCGAAGGGCCTGTGTAAGTTCCTCATTCACTTATTTCTTTTTCTTGGTTTTTAATGAATCCATTCCCCATGTGTTTTATTGTTTTAAGAATATAAGTTATATTGCTTTTAATTTGACATGGCCTAATGTGTCTTTACTTATTTGTGTTCAGCTTTGTGATATCGTTGACATGTGCACACTTCCAAGCTTTTCAAGGAAGTAAGGGGATTGAATTGTAGACTTAACGATATCACAACATTAAGTATTTTGGATAATTTTGGATAATTTGACATGGCCTAATGAGTCTTTACTTATTTAGAATGCACACCACAAATCTAAAAACCCCATTTGCTCAAAATCCATAAACCCTAGAATATGAAATCGAAAATTATTTTTTTGGTCGATCTTGGGTTTATTTTTTGGTTGATCTTGGGTTTATAAAATCCATAAACCCTAGAATATGAAATCGAAATTTTTTTTTGGTCGATCTTGTATTTATTTAACAGAAGCTTAGAACTAAGATCCACAAATGGGACAAATTTTACAGAAGCTTAGACTTGGCACATGAGTTCAATTTCAAGAAATCATTAAAAGTTGGTCCATTTGTATCTTTGGCACAAGAAGTCTTCTGTTTCAGGCATAATAACAGTTATCTAGACACACAATGCCCCCCTGTTAGACAAAGAAGGAGAGCGGTTCATCCCTTTTGGATGGAAATCAGTTGAACTTGGAAGAACTGATGAGAAAATGAAAAATAAATAAATCCATAAACCCTAGAATATGAAATCGAAATTTTTTTTTTTGCTCGATCTTGGGTTTATAAAATCCATAAACCCTAGAATATGAAATCGAATTTTTTTTTTTTTTTTTTTTGCTCGATATTGGGTTTCAATTCAATATCAAAGCAAAGAAACCCTAGATCTAGCAGAAACTAGAAATCTCCAACAAGAAATCACACACAAAGAGGGAGAGAATGAGAGGGAAAATAAACTAAAAGAAAGGTGGAAGCTTTACCTTTTGGGAGAGGGTGTTCCTCTTCGTCTTCTCAGGGACTGGCGAGAGGGAGGGACTGTCGGTCTTCGGGGGGAGAAAGGCTTCTTCTCTGTCTCTCTCTCTGTTGAAAATGGGGAAATGGGGAGAGGGAGAACTTCATGTCGAGAGGGAGATGGACTGTCGAGATGGAGGAGAAATTGAGCTTTACATGGAAATGGGGAGAGGGGGAGCTTCCCTCCTTTTCTCCCCCAAAATTTCGATTCCCCCGCAAATTTTTTTTTTTTTTTTTTTACCCAATTAGGCTCTGCGCGTGCGACCCAACCTCCCTCGCCCAAAGCCTCGCCCAAAGCCTCGACATCTAGAATCGAAGATTGACATTTTGCACAACAGCACAGGGAGGGTTTAAGGAGAGAGGCATTACCGATCACATGAACCCCTTCTCTCCCTGATAAGGAGCTACTCTCTTCCGTTGCTTTGGAGCCTACTGTCCTACAATACCTGAAAACAAAGATACACTTCTCCATAATTCTTGCTTCATAGAAGATTTTTTCAACGCCTTTTCTTTCTCTTTCTCTTTTCAACAAACCCCGAAACCCCCAAAACACTCACTTGTTCGCTCATTATTAGTTCAGCAAAGCAAAGCAAAGCAGCCAAAGTTCTTCTTCTTCAGCTTTGCCTTTTAAGGAAATACTTGCAATGCTCACTCACTATGGTACTTCACAATTGTCACTGGTACTTCAACTTTCCACCTGTTTCCTTCAATACCCGTTTCTCAATTTCTGCATTTTTTGATGATTTGAGGGTGTTTGGACTCTGGGGTTTGCATTTTGTTTGTGTTTTGCTTTCTGGGTCTCTTTGTGTTCCTTTCTACGTTTACGGGTTGGGTGATTTTCGGGTTAATTGGTTGCATTGAACAGATCTTGAATGAAAAAGCTTAGTGTACCTGTTTGGATTGATATTACATTGAATGCTTTGGATTTTGTTGATTTTGCTTCATGGGTAATTAGAAAGTTTGGATTTTTAAGTGACTGTTTGCATTTTGATGAGCAGGTGTTAAAATGAAGCTTTCTGATGGAATTACATACATTTGAGCAATTGGGGTTTTGAATTTTTTGAGCACCATTACATTTATTGGAGTTGTAGAGATTTGGGTTTTTTGCTTGTTTATGATGGCAACTCATCTGTCTTGTTTTTCACCTTCTGACACTCACAGTTTAGTGAGCTCATCAGCCATTATTGGTGGTAGAGATTCTATTGATATTCGGTGTAATAAAATTAGCTCCCTGAAGATGTTTGATGAGAAGAACAACCTGTGGGGTCTTGACCAAAAAATCACATTGAATTCGCTTCTTGTAAGATCTTCAACCAACAACTTCAGTGTAGATCCATATCATTGTCAAGGCCCTTATCTTAATTCACATGCTGGAATCAATCTGCTTAGGGGAGGTCAGGGCAGTGACAGAATTACTAGCCCCAAAAAGGATGATTTGTTTGGTGACAATGCGACCGAGAGCTTCGGAGATGTTGCTAGTCCAAATAATTACAATGAAGCAAAAATAAAGGTTATTGGTGTTGGGGGTGGTGGGTCAAATGCTGTTAATAGAATGATCCAGAGTTCCATGAATGGTGTAGAGTTTTGGGTAGTTAACACGGATGTTCAAGCAATGAGGACGTCACCTGTATTTCCAGAGAACCGTTTGCAAATAGGCAAAGAGGTAACCAGGGGTCTAGGTGCCGGCGGGAACCCGGATGTTGGCACAAGTGCTGCCAAGGAAAGCAGAGAAGCAATAGAGGAGGCACTTGATGGTTCTGACATGGTTTTTGTAACGGTATGTCTGCAATAACTATGAAATTCAGTTACTCACTACCATTTCAATAAATTCAGTTTCGATAGAATTAGAGTTTTAATGGGGGCACCCTCTCATATCATTCAATTAACAAATTGTTCAAGGAATGAAGACATGGCCTGCATTTGAGCCACTTTGGGAACATGCATTGCCTTAGAATTCTACTAAAATGAAGAATCTTTGCAATTTGTCAGTATTATACATAATAAAGATTCCACCTTTCACTTGAGATCTATTCATTTTCTGATGGGCTTCTCTCATATGTTGTTTTTCCTAATTATTCGTTCCAAAGTGGTTAATGTAGGCTGGAATGGGCGGTGGAACTGGCACAGGTGCAGCACCAGTTATTGCAGGTATTGCAAAGTCGATGGGGATCCTAACTGTTGGTATTGTTACAACCCCATTCTCTTTTGAGGGACGAAGGCGAGCAGTTCAAGCACATGAAGGAATTGCAGCTTTAAGAGACAATGTCGACACACTGATTGTCATTCCAAATGATAAGTTGTTGACCGCAGTTTCCCCCGCCACTCCTGTAACGGAGGCATTTAACTTGGCTGATGATATACTTAGGCAAGGTGTTCGCGGCATCTCTGATATCATTACAGTACGTGCACTATGTGATGCTATAATTTTTTAACGGAATCCCCTCCCTTCATGTATGGTCTAAATGTATGGGAGACATAGGTTTGATTCTATAATTGTTTAATTGAATCTGTACTTCAATTGTGACACCTCAACTTCTGCAGTGTCAGTATGGAAAATTCATTAGTGCTGTCTTAATTGTATTCCTGTTCTATACCATTTATTCACTACAAGCAAGCTGGAATTTTCGTGATTGTGTTTTAATACCATTCACAAAATGTGATACATAATATTTTCTTGTTGAATAATTGGTGGTGGGTTCTCATTGCAGATACCAGGTTGGTGAATGTTGATTTTGCAGATGTACGAGCTATTATGGCAAATGCAGGTTCTTCTTTGATGGGATAGGAATGGCAACAGGTACTGCTGTAAGCTCGTGCTTCTAGGAATTTTAAGATTTGCACTAACGCATGAACATATTGTTTTCAAACATTATGATTGGTGATTCTGCCGATGTTAATATTATGGAAATATAGAGAACGGTTATTAATTTTCTTGTCAGACTGAAAGCACAAACTGGAGAGCTTCATGTATACTTTATAAATTATTCATGCACTCGTAGAACCAAATTATGGGAAATGAAACAGCGTGATATACAAGGATGGAAGCACTACACTTCTCTAATCATATGGAGCCAACAGATATATAGTTCAAACGCCAACCCACTCCTTACACATGCTAAAATTTCATCTTTTGTTCTTAGCTGGTGGATGGATAATGCTCATTTTCCCTCATTTGAAGCAACCAACGAACTGTTTAACCACAGAAAAACCTCTATTCTATTTGTTTTATTGATATAATTTTTTTACAGAG
This sequence comes from Berberis thunbergii, assembly GCA_003290165.1. Taxonomy (NCBI): domain Eukaryota; kingdom Viridiplantae; phylum Streptophyta; class Magnoliopsida; order Ranunculales; family Berberidaceae; genus Berberis; species Berberis thunbergii. Next base: position 6,523 of record QNQO01009057.1, read on the forward strand.
GATGATAAACCAGATGTGCAACTCTTTAGATTCACAATTCTCATGTGGATGAGTGTGCATGGTATGGTTACCCAGCACTTATTGCAAAAAAGTTGGGCGCCATAGACCAACTTTGCAGCAAGATGTGTGCCTTCATTGGGTCTCGTAACCATTTGCTTGCTATTGGAGGTCCTTGACCATTGCTCTTGCTTTGCACTACTGTACAGGCCTGGCACACCCTACGAAAAAGATAAAATAAAAATAGCATGAATTTGTAACTGACCTTGATAGGTTGCAACAGTTATCTTTGATCTCAGCAGTAACACTAATAGTGGAGAAGTGGCAGTTTCTTACCTATGCAGTTAGGTTGTTTGATTTCTAGGCATCGAGTGGCCAACTTCCCAGTTTGTATTTATTGTTTAATATAAGTCTGTTTCATTTTAAAAGACACATAAAAAAAAAAAGGGGAAAAAAAAAAGGAAGAAAAGAAGGTATTTTAGGTTAAAGGACAATCTAAATGGGAAGCTAGTTAAGTGCTGTATCTCAGTATATGGTACTACCCCCAGTTTTTATGCTTCAATAACCTGAAAACTGCTGGGCTGAGAGGCATGACATGTACCAGTTGGTTCAAGGCGATCGCTTAGGCACGCCTAAGGCGCACCTCAAGGCGTTTTTACAAAATTCCACCTCAAAGTGAGGCAATGCAGTGTGGTGAAATGAGGCGTCCGCCTCAGACCGCCTCGCCCGCCTTACTGCCTCAACCGCCTCAGCCCAAAAACTAGTTATAGCCAGCCCAATTGCAATCCATTTTCAGCCCATTTGTAGCCTAATTGCAACAAAAAGATATTGCAACTCACTCTATAATAAAGTTTTATGTTTCTTGGTGTAATATTTGATCAATTTGATAAAAACAAAATAAAACATTTTTTATTTTTGATAAATTTGTCACATTTTTTATATTATTTTTTGGAGAAACCATACCATGTTTTGATCAATATGTGATCAACACCAATCTTGATTTTTCATAGCTAAGTTAAATGATTTGTATGCTTTTGGAATACTAATAGTGATTATACTTGTGAATTTTTGCCAACAATTTCTTCTAACAAATGTTCAATATTCTCAAGTTTCTATTCTTTCAAAATTATTAATTTTTAATGATTTAGTGGATGTTTGCAAGTTACTTGATACTTATGTAATGCATCTTTTTGGTATGTTGTGCAACTTTATTATATTTTCATTTTGATTCTAGTTAGTTGTGTCACATTTTGTACATGTTTGCTGCTTATCAAAATGATGATGTACACTACTATGCTGATATGTTTCAATTTATTATAAAAAAAATATATTTAAAAAATATTTGTTCTAGGTAGTTGTGTCATTTTTTGTACATATATGCTTATGATACTTATAAAAATGATGATGTATAATACTATGCTAACATGTTTCAATATATTATAATAAAAAAAACTTTAAAAAAGTTAAGACCGCCTCAGTGAAGTGAGGCGTCCGCCTCACCTCATGCTCGAGTCCGCCTCGATGCCTTAACTACAATGGGTTCATATGAACTCTCCATTCTTTGGGTTTCAACTTTCAATGTATGTGCTTCCAGTTGAATGTGGCTTACTCGCTCATTTCTTTGCAGGTAAGACCAGGGCAAGAGATGCTGCACTGAATGCCATCCAATCACCACTACTAGATATTGGTATTGAAAGAGCTACTGGAATAGTGTGGAATATCACTGGTGGGAATGACTTAACCTTGTTTGAGGTGCACCTAATTCACAAATTCAATATTCGCTCTTTGTTATTTATTTGATTTTGCTTTAGCAGGGTGGGTGGGATCTTTGGGTTTGAATTATGCCATCTTTTTCCTTTATGCAATCTTAGCCATAAAAAAATTGAGTTTTGAATTATTCTAGTTTTTTCTCAAAATTTGATTTTCCAGGTAAATGCTGCAGCAGAGGTGATTTATGACCTTGTGGATCCCAGTGCAAACTTAATATTTGGAGCAGTGATAGATCAATCATTGAGTGGTCAAGTAAGTTGGGGGAGGAGCTTTAGATCAAATTCTTTACTGACATCTCCTGTTCGCAATGTGAAACGTCATCTTATTAACTTGGTGGATTAGAGGGGCAAAATACCAACTAATTGATAAATAATAAATTCTTTTGAGTGATGAAACTATTGTTGTTTGAACCTGAGTAATACCCAAAAAGTACTACTTGAGATTACATCGAATGCTTGCTTTTGAATTGCAAAGGAAAAAACAGGCATAACTCTAATTGTTTTTGCACATTCAGGTCAGCATAACTCTGATTGCCACAGGATTTAAGCGTCAGGAAGAAACTGAAGGAAGAAATCTTCAGGTATTTGTAATTTTGACATGTTTCTGGTGAACTTTTTCTATTTCCACGGAATCATAGTTTTCTGGAATGTAACATGCAGAAAGGAGAAGTTAATCCTGTAATCACTAGGCGCCCGTCCTCATTAACTGATGGTGGCTCAGTGGAGATCCCAGAGTTCCTGAAAAAGAAAGGACGATCACGCTATCCCAGAGCTTGATGTAGTCTTTTTTGTAAGATATCAATATGCTTCCATCTTTTAAACCTGGAATCCGTCTGAAGCGGTTCAAGACGCCTCTCAGGATTTGCAAATCCTTCATGGTAGTTGTCATTTTCGTTTGTTTCATAAATCAAATCGTTCTTGTAATTTGAAGAATTATGGCCCCCTCTCTATCAGTGATCTTCTGGGAAATGGCATTATTAATGATGATTAGATGAATCAATTGGTTAATTTAATGTTGAAGAAATCCAAGCAATTTATATATTTTAATGGAAAATTTTCAGTTTTATTTTGGGCTTTTAAGGGTGATGCTCAGCTCTAAGATGTATCCACTCTACTGTTCTCACATCTAAAGTTGTAGGTAGAAATTTATTAGTAACTTATCCATGGATTTGGAAAGGGATTGACTTATCTATAGCTTTATTTATATATTAGGAATTCGAAAGTTGCTTAAAGTTTGGTATGATCTCTACACTGTATATTACCGCCATTAATCACTTTGTGAAATTTTTAATCTTAACATGCAATTAAAAATTTTAAATGGATTGTATGCAATGCTTCACCTCATAAACCACTTTTTGCTTTGTTCTCTTTTCATTTCTTAGGCAAAAAAATATATATATATCAAGATGCTTCTAAGCATTGTCAATTCCAAATGCTGTGAATATTTTTCAAATCACCAAACTCGTCATCAACATTTGATAAGAAATAAAAATCAATGTGCACCATGTGGTAGTCTATACAAGGACCTAGTATGATTAGGCTTGCTTAAAATTTACTTTCATATTTCATTTTCAGACGGTATTGTATAAGGTGGAGGCTTGATTTCACTGTTCACACTGCATTTCTTCCATTAACTGCTGTGTTTCAATCCTCTTACATATTCTAAGTAAAAGTTTAGATAAGTCCATCAATCATCGTGTCTGAGCATCCTTCATCATATACACTATATTTTCAGAACTTCCATGAAAGAGCACTCAAGTTTGATATCAGTTGGAATCTTTTGGTCAGCCTCAATGAAAATTTGAACCAAATCGATTTCAGTCACAGCCCCAGCCCCACCCCCACCCCCAGTTCCATTGAGAAGTTGCATGGATTCTCCATCAGCCCCATCAACCGGTTAGACCCAAGCAACATCAACCCTGAGAACTTGAACCCAAATCTCATCAGGAACAAGTGTGAATCTCTTGGTGTCAAGGATTGTGTTGTTTCAGTGCTAACACTGGGAGTCTAATGTTCAGCTGAAGCACTAATGCAGTGCTTGAATATGGGAGACGTTTTGACTTTGTTGTATAATATCAGAAAGTCTCTTCAGGGTGTTTGGATCCGTAAAGAGCGACTAAAAGGGCTATTGTAATGTGAGTCTGAGACTTCATAATCCTTATTAGAGATGTATTATTGCTACGTCATATGAAGAACTTCAATTTCTATTTCGCAATGTCTAGATGCTCTGTTACTGCAGAAATTGTCTGAGTTTTTACTATGTCTCTATTACTTACCGAGTTGCCTAATGTTTGGTCAAGCTGATTGACTCTTTATATGTATATTACCTCCACTAGTTCGATATGGATGTTACTGATTAAAATGGAGTATGTAACAGCAGTAATGCTTCATCTCATAAACCACTTCTTTTTCTTTTCTTTGGAAATAAAATAGGAAAATCTTAAGGTGTATAAAGTGATGCCATTTAGTATCAAAAGATCCGTAGTGAAGAGTGAGATTGAATCAGTGTCATGGGAAATATTTTGGGTTGCAAATATACTGTGCCGACTTTATTTTGGGTGTTTTATTGCTATACCATGAAGTGTTTCAAGTTCCGTTTCTCAAAATTGTTTTAGTTGAATATCTAGAAGCTCTGTTACATAATTTTAGATAGCCTAGCCGCAGAAATTCAAAATTTTTTGTGTCACAGACATACATGAAAGTTTTCGTCCAGTGGAGAGCTCTTTTGTTTGAGCATTAGTTTCCAAACCTTCTTTCGGTAGCAGTAAGTTGCCAATTCGCAGAATGGTTTGTGCTTCTCGCAGTATAGGATATTCACACTTTTAACACAAGATACTACAGCACCCATGGTTTGTGGTTTAGTTAGCATAAATAGTAATTAGGCTCTAAACATGACACTTTGTCATTTTAACAGACATGAAAATATTCACTGATTTTCAGTGCTGTCTAAATTATATATATACATGTCGATGACATATATATATATATATATTTATCTTACTTTGCTTCCAAATGGAGCCACTGCGGCCAAGCTCTTTTTAGTATATATGTTTGATACTTGGGATCAAGGGCGAAGGTGTAAAACAAAAACAAAAACACAATATAGTTACTGGAATTTTATTTTGTACTCACAGTGATATTTGTTTCTGCCTATTGTTTTAAGCACAAACAAATACCCCGTCCAACAATGCCAAACATCGTCAAGCATCTCTCTATGCATTTTTGGTCCGGGGTACTTTGCTTTCCTCACCATCTCCAGCTCTAGTGACAACTGAATGGGTATATCTGTTGGTGCAACGGGGTACAACAATGGTGGTCACCTCACTTGCTCTAACACTGCTTGATCAAGTTAATTTCCACTCCCAATTTTCACAAAATGAAGGGGTGTCCTCAAATTTGTATTCAGTAAGAGATGTTTTGGTCATCATGCCTTCATGCTGTCACGCTTCTCTTAAGCTTCAATTTGCTGGGCTTATATTCCTCGCCCCATAAATACCTATACTATTACGTAGGGCTGATTTTTCACATAAACCGTGAACCGAACCAACTTAGGTCGGTTTTAAAATTTTCAAACCGAATCGATTCTAATTTATGCAAACCGTAATCGAACCGACTAAAATTGAACCAAAACCGAACCGACCGATTTTTTAAACATATTGTATTATTTATATATAAAATATATATTATTTATTATATATATTCGGTCAGTTCGGTTTGGTAGGTTAAAATCTCATAGAAACCGAAAACCGAACCGACCACTTCGGTTTTGAATTTTTCAAAATCGAAACCGATCCGATCGGTTTAGATCGGTTCAGTCGATTTAATCAGTTTGATCGATTTTTTGTTCAGCCCTACTATTACATACTAACCAAAGTGATAACCAGCAATTTGTAGATGTTATACTATTAAGGATTCAGATACTTAATCCGAATTTTTTTGTCAATCATTCTTCCTCCTCCACAAATTTCTACCTCTGGCACACATTTTATTGCATTTTTTCAGAATCAGTGCACCCATCAGAAACTAGAACCACCAGTAAGTAAATTACATATTTTGATTCTATAACACAGACAAATAATGAAGAGACCATTAAGTGAGGAAGATGCCGTCACCCTCATCAGGCTTTGGGGGCGTCGCACACCTGATGCTTGTGGTCAAGAGTCAAGGTGTAAACAAAAGCAACACCACAAAACAGCTTGTTTATTTGTGTTTTGAAAATGAAAACCTACAACTAATCAGTCGGTTGCAGGCCAATAAAATCAAACATATAGTCAATGTAAATTATTTTTGAAGCCCTAGTCGATACATCTTGTTGCTTTTCAATCTTCAACAAATTGCTCTCTGTCCCTCTTTAATCTATGCTCACTATAAATTTAGATAATACTTCAACTGATTTTTGTGTTTTAACTTTCTCTTCATTCCAAAATGCAGGAGCACTCAAATTTGAGACCAGTGATGATTTGGCCGTCATACCTTCTTCATGTTCTCACACTTCTCTCAAGCTTAAACTCTCAGATTCTGCCCCAGTCACCACTTCCTCAACTGATCGACTAGCATTGCTGGCCTTCAAAGAGCGAATAGTCTTTGATTATTTCACACAGTTTAGTTCTTGGAACGACTCGCTCCACTGTTGGGGATAAATTGGGCTACAATATGGTTGGTATTATAATGAATACGCAACAATATAATAGCCTTAACTATATAAATCAAAGAAGCACTCGACACAAGAAACTTTGAAGAGGGACTTTGATAAGAACTCACAAGGGACTTAAGAACAAACTATTTTATTGAACTAGATAGTTTTACAAAAGGAACACTCTCTTTAATTCTATCTTGGGATCTCTCCTTAGTAGGATGCTTTCTTGTGGGATACATGAAACAAATGATCTCATCTCCTATTTATACTACTTAGCTTAACCTTCCACTTCCTTATGGGAATGTTCTAGATCCTACTAGTTACTAGATAAGTGCATGAGTGATCTAGAGAATTCTTACAAACTCAAGCCTACACAAGAACTTCTCTAGATACAAAAACTTATAGAGTATTCTACCATGCTCTAGTACTAAGTACATGTCTCCACTAGGCTCTAGGATGACCTAGTACATACTATAAGGTCCTAGACTCTTCTAGGACGTTTATGAGTTCTCCATAATGTTCTGGACTCTTCCGGAATACTCCGGGTGTTCCACAATTTTCCATATTCTTCCGGAATCTTCTAGTACACTCCGGGACTTTCTAGACTATTCTATATTTTTCTATTTTGGTTGGCAATGTAATATTCAACACTCCCCCTCATTGCCAACCTTCCTCATACGTATCGTCATCCCGTCATCCCAAGCATTTTACGAAACTCCAAAAACTTTGTTGCTGGTAAGCTCTTAGTAAAGATGTCTGAAACTTGATCTTCTGTTTTGACATGCTTCATTTCAATATCTCCCTGAAGAACCTTTTCCCGTAAGAAATGATATTGCACCTCAACATGTTTGGTACGAGCATGGAAGACTGGATTCTCAGCCAACTTGATTGCTGACAAATTATCACAACACATAGTGATTCCATCTACGATTGGTTGTTTCAAATCCTTCGTAAGTTGTGTCAACCAAGCACATTCTTGTGCGGCCATGGCACCTGCTCTATACTCTGCCTCCGTCGTTGATAAGGACACGGTTGGTTGTCTCTTGCTGCACCATGAGATAACTCCTGAACCAATACTGAAAAGATAACCTGTAGTTGAGCGGCGAGTATCATGATCTCCAGCGTAGTCGGCATCACAATAACCAATGATCTTACATTGTACTCCTTTTTCGTAGAAGAGTCCCAATTCCTGTGTGCCCTTGATATACCTCATGATTCTTCTCACGACTTCTAGATGTGGCTTTCTTGGAGTTTGCATGAACCTGCTGACGACTTCGACGGCAAATGAAATATCTGGTCTAGATAGAGTTAGGTAGATAAGACTACCTACTATTTGGCGATACATTGTTGTATCTTCCAACTCCTTTCCCTCATCGGTGCATAGCTTCAAGTTCGACTCCATTGGTGTTGATATTGGCTTGCACTCGAGCATTCGAAACTTTGAAAGTAGATCTCTTGCATACTTCCATTGACAAAGGAATATGCCATTATCGGTTCTTTCGACTTCCAAACCGAGAAAGTGTTTCAACTCTCCAAGCTCCTTCATTTGGAATCGTACTGACAGGTTCTCCCTTGTTTGTTGGATTTCGCTGGTATCATCTCCAGTGATAATTAAGTCATCCACATATACAAGTACAATTGCTAGCTTACTTCCTTGAGCTTTCACGAATAAGCTTGAATCTGCTGGGGCAACATGATAACCACTTTGAACTAGGAATTCTACAATCTTCCCGTACCAAACTCTTGGTGCCTGTTTTAAGCCATATAGTGCTTTCTTCAACTTGCACACATACTCTGGCTTCTCATGATTAATAAATCCTTGAGGTTGATCAATATAGATGTCCCGATCAAGCTCTCCATGTAGAAAAGCATTCTTCACATCCATCTGCCACAATATCCATGATTTACTAGCTGCAATGGCTAGTAAAACTCGTACGGTAGTAATCTTAGCCACCGGACTAAATGTCTCATCGTAATCAATGCCATACTCTTGAGAAAACCCACGAGCAACCAACCGAGCCTTGTATCACTCTATCGTTCCATCAGGGCGAATCTTCAACTTGTAAACCCATTTGCAGGATATTGGTTTCACGCCTTCAGGCTTTGGTACTAAATCCCATGTTTGATTCTGCTTCAGGGCCATAATCTCCTCTTCCATAGCCTTTCTCCACTCTAGACTCTTTGAGGCTTCTTGGAAGGTAGTTGGCTCTTTGAGCTCAGCATAGGCAGCATCTATGTACTTTGGATTTGGTCTTCTCACTCTTGTAGACCTTCGCAACTCACCTTGTGCCTGCTCTTCCTGTTGCATCTCTGGCTGACTAATATGCACCTCCTCTGGTGTCTCATGTATGCCTGTCTTCCAAGGACTTCTTGTTTTGGATTGCAGCTCTTGCTCTTGGGATTCCCCATCTGTTGTGGACCTTCGTTCCTCCAATTCACTTGAGTCTTTTAACTTCATTTGAAGCTTTTCTTGTAACTCTTGTGTATCTGGTAACGCCACCTTGTTTGTTGTTACAACAACTTTGTTTCCATCGTATTTGCTTATACTCAATAGCTTCGACTCATCCCCAGTCATATGATTGGAGCAACCTGAATCAATAATCCAATCATTCTTGTAATCAACAACGTACTGACTTACCGTTGTAAGTGCGATTTCCTTTGGAGGGTATTCCCTTGTGTATCAACATGAACCTCCTCCACAAGGAAGGATGTATCTAAGTCCCAATCTTTTTCTCCATGACTCTGATTCTTGGAGGATGTTGCAATATTTCCTTCAACTTTCTTAGACCAACAATCCCTTGCGTAGTGTCCTTTTTTCCGCAATTAAAACATTCACCACTTTGCCATTTGTTCTGGTTTCTTCCTCTTCCTCTATTTGGAGTTCCTCGAGCTCCCCCTAACTGGTAACCTCTACCATGACTCTGTCGTTCATCTTGATCTTCATTGTTGAATCTCCCTACACCAAGTCCTCTACCTTGACCTCGTCCTCGTCGGCCTCTGTTATTAGTGAACAAGGCAGTTTCTTCTTGGGAGGTAGCTTTGCTAGACATGGATTTCTCTAGATCCTCTTCATTAATTAGCAAATTCTCAAGATCTGCTAATGTTGGTTCGGTGGCCCAGCCCCGAGTTGCCGTGACAATATTCTTGTACTCCGGCTTCAACCCATGGATGATAATTCGTTTCATCCTTGTTTGTGTAATACCATTCTCCGGATCTAGCTTCGAAATCTCGTCACACAAAGACTTCACTTTTGAGAAATATTCACTCACTGACATATTCCTCTGGGAGATTCCCAAAAGCTCATTTTCGAGCCTTTGTAACTTCGCATCATTTTTCTTTGCAAAGATTGATGCCAAAGTGTCCCACGCTTCCTTCGGCGTTCTAGCATCTTTAATCCGCTCCAAGAATTCATTTTCAACAGCTATTGTTAAGGCATACATGGCTTTACCAGCCTTAACCTTCCATTTCTTCAACTCGTCAGGGTCGGATTTTTGAGCAGGACCTTCTTGTCGTGTCGGTGTCGATGGTGTCGTCTCCGAGGTTGAGATTGTGCTTCTTGGCTCCCTTGGTGGTGTTGTGTCACTTCCATTGACAATATCCCATAAATCTTGTCCAAGCAGATAGAATTTCATGCGAGTGCTCCATGATCCATAGTTGTTACCATTGAGCTTCTCAATGGACATAGTAAAATCTGCCATGATTTTACAAATACCTTGGACAAAGTAACACCAAGAGACTTTGATAGTTGTATTGGATCGAACTCGCTCTGATACCAAATGTTGGGGATAAATTGGGCTACAATATGGTTGGTATTATAATGAATACACAACAATATAATAGCCTTAACTATATAAATCAAAGAAGCACTCGACACAAGAAACTTTGAAAAAGGACTTTGATAAGAACTCACAAGGGACTTAAGAACAAACTATTTTATTGAACTAGATAGCTTTACAAAAGGAACACTCTCTTTAATTCTATCTTGGGATCTCTCCTTAGTAGGATGTTTTCTTGTGGGATACATGAAACAAATGATCCCCTCTCCTATTTATACTACTTAGCTTAACCTTCCACCTCCTTATGGGAATGTTCTAGATCCTACTAGTTACTAGATAAGTACATGAGTGATCTAGAGAATTCTTACAAACTCAAGCCTACACAAGAACTTCTCTAGATACAAAAACTTCTAGAGTATTCTACCATGCTCTAGTACTAAGTACATGTCTTCACTAGGCTCTAGGATGACCTAGTACATACTATAAGGTCCTAGACTCTTCTAGGACGTTTATGAGTTCTCCATAATGTTTCGGACTCTTCCGGAATACTCCGGTGTGTTCCACAATTTTCCATATTCTTCCAGACCCTTCCGGAATCTTCTAGTACACTCCGCGACTTTCTAGACTATTCTATATTTTTCTATTTTGGTTGGCAATGTAATATTCAACATTCACCACTGTGAGTGGGGTGGAGTCACCTGCAGTAGGCGTCACCGTGATAGGGTCACAATCTTAAAGTTGGAGCGCCAATATCTTCAAGGTACGCTCCCTCCTCACATAGGGAACCTCACATTTCTTAGGAAAATCATACTCACTAATAACTACTTCTATGGCCCAATACCGAAAGAACTCGGTCTCTTATTCCGTCTACGCGTCCTTTCTCTGAACCAAAATTCCTTCTCTGGAAGCATTCCATTGTCGTTGAGTAATTTGTCATCTCTGACTAATCTTTCACTAGCTCATAACGATTTGGAGGGAGGCATTCCATATGATCTGTGTCACATACCAAACTTGGAATCTTTTCAAGCTGATTCAAACCATCTGACAGGTGGGATTCCTTCTTGTCTTCACAGTCTCTCCCGTATTAAAGTGTTCACAGTAGCTGTTAACCAGCTAGATGGAAACCTGCCTCTGGACATTGGTTCTACTCATCTCCAAGTTCTGGATCTGAGAGGGAATAAATTCAGTGGAGTCATTCCAGAATCACTAACCAATGCATCGAGACTTGAATCCATAAGATTTGATTATAACCAGTTCACAGGATCAGTGCCGAGGGATCTAGGCAAGCTTTCACATCTTCGCGAATTATCCTTTCGTTCAAATCGACTAGGAACAAGGTTGGGAGATGACTGGAGTTTCATTAGTTCCTTAACCAACTGCAGCAAATTGGAACTGTTGCTTATTGGTGATAATCATCTCATAGGACCATTGCCGACCTCCATAGCCAATCTATCTACCCAACTCTTATCTCTGTTTGTTCAAAGGAACAAAATTTATGGAAGCATCCCTATTGACATCGGAAATCTTGTTAATTTAGAACGTCTGGATGCATCACACAACTATCTGGGGGGTAGCATTCCTACTAGCATCGGAAAGCTTAAAATCTTGAATACATTTCTTCTGAGTCACAACCGAATTGCGGGGCCAATTCCTACTTCCCTCGGTAATTTAACTCTACTTACGTGGTTTAATTTATCAAAAAATGAGTTACATGGAAGCATACCTCCAAGTCTCGGAAACTGTCAATATCTAACCCAACTGGCTCTTTCCTACAATAAACTAAATGGTACATTACCCAAACAAGTTATGGGTATTCCCTCGCTTGACCACTTACACCTTTCACATAATTCTTTAAGTGGTGCTATACCCAAGACAAGTGAGGATATTTCCTCCTTTATCTCTGTGTTGGACCTTTCAAGCAACAAATTGTCTGGCATGATTCCGGATTATCTAAGGAGTTTCAATCTTCTTGTTTACTTGAATTTGTCTTATAATGATCTCGAGGGTCCGGTTCCAACTGAGGGGATCTTTGAAGATGTAAGTGCAATTTCAGTTTTAGGAAATAATAAACTTTGTGGAGGTGTAATTGAACTGAAGTTGCAACAATGCCCCATCAGAAAAAAGGGAAAGTCTCTTGCTCTAAAGGTAGTTGTTCCAGTGATCATTGTAAGCTTACTTTTTGTTCTTTTGATATGCTTCCTGCGTATGCTCTATGGAAGAAGGATGCAAAAGAACGAGCCTTCTTTAGCATCTCTGCGCAGCCATCAATTTCCAAGGGTTTCTTATGCTGAAGTACGTAACGCCACAATTGGTTTCTCAGCTAATACTTTGGTTGGTGCTGGAAGATATGGCACTGTGTACAGAGGATTTCTTGAGCAATTTGACACAATGGTTGTAGTAAAGGTACTAAATCTTCAAGAACGAGGAGCCTCCAAGAGTTTCTTAGCTGAATGTAATGCTTTGCGACATGTTCGACATCGAAATCTCGTCAAGATTGTAACATGCTGCTCGAGTGTGGATTTCCAAGGCAATGACTTCAAAGCACTTGTTTATGAATTTATTCATAATGGAAGTCTAGAGGAGTGGATACATCAAGGAAGAGCTCAGCAGCATGAGTTGAAAAGTGTCGACTTCCTACAAAGGCTGAGCATTGCTATTGATGTTGTTTCTGCGCTAGACTATCTTCATCACCATTGCCAATCATCAGTTGTTCATTGTGATCTAAAGCCAAGCAACATTCTCCTTGATGATAAAATGATTGCTCATCTATCGGACTTTGGTTTGGCAAAAAAAATTTCTGCCATTTCCTCTTATAATGCTTCAGACAGTCATGGGAGCACAACGGTGATAAGAGGTTCAATTGGGTACATTGCTCCAGGTCAGAATAATTTCAAATCAACCATCACAATACTTTTTTTTTTTTTTACTTAACATCATTTACTAGCTCATGCTGTTATTGAATATGTTATCTCATTTTGATCAGACTGAGACATCGTTTGGCTTCGGTTAATAAATTACTAATGATTTTTCCGCAAGTTTATACCTTGCACAACATATCAATTTAATTTCAAGTTTCAGGCTAACCTTAAGAAACTTCACTCCTAGAATTGACTTTAATGTATTACTATGCAGAATATGGAATGGGTGGTCTAGTCTCAATTAAAGGAGATGTGTATAGTTACGGAATACTCTTACTAGAGATGTTTACATGGAAGAGACCTACAGATAACATGTTTCAAGATGAAAGAAACCTTCACAGTTATGCTAAAATGGCTTTGCCTGAACAGGTGATGAACATTGTGGATTAGACCATGCTTGATGGATCCATTAACATCATCAACCAGAGTGATAGACAAATTAGATTGAAAGATTATGTTGTTTCTGTGATAACAGTTGGGAGTGCTTGAATATGGGAGAAGTTTTGACTGAGTTGCATCAAATCAAAGAGTATCACCAAGGTGTTACAGTCTGTCTGGAGTGACTAGTTATGATTGAGCATGTATCTAGAGTGACTAGTTATGATTTGAGTTCTATCATTGTGTATGTATCTTTCTCGTCAATCTTTTAATAGACATTTACATCATAAGACTCATGGGCGGATTCATGTGTTAGGTAATTGCCCCCCTTATCTTTTCAAATTTTTTTACTAAATTACTCATATTTTTACATTGCCCCCCTTTAAAATTTTATGTTGCCCCCTTATGAAATTTTGACTTTTAACTCCACTAAAAATTAAAACAACAATTTTTTTAACTCCACCCTCACCAATCCCAGTTCCACTCAATCTCTCTATTTTTTAATATCTTTTTATTTTAATTTTTTTAATTCCCACCCTCTCTCTTTCTTTCTCTTTTTTAATCTCTTCCTGTCTCTCTTAATTCCTACCAACTCATTTTAATCCATTCACCCCCTACACGCAGAGAGCAACAGAGAAACCAGAAGAGATGTACAATACATGGTGGGTTTACTTCCCATGTGATTATATTCATATTAAAAATTTTAATTTGGTTAGAGAAAATTTTACATTGTCATCATCATTGGTTTTCTTTTGTTTTGTTAAAAAAAATAAATAGAAAAAAATTAGGATTATCTTACATCTGACTCAACTAGCATATGGTGGTAAGAATGATAAAAGATTAGTTAACACGTAATATTAATTGGGGGTTGGGATCTGATCTGCTTTGCTTTGTCTCTGATCTTTCAAAATTAAAAGTAATCATTTGGGTTTGAGGCGGTTCGAAAAACATGAAGGTCGTAGGTCGATTCAGTTAAGTTGTTGTTTGTATGCTTCACCTGAGGAAGCCCAAAAAGAGAAAGCTATCTCTCTATACACACATATATTTCCCTTTTGAGAAGATAGACAAGAATAAGAAGACAAATGATAATGGGTTGGTTGTGTAAGTGTTATCCTTGGAGGCTCTGACTCAGGAGTGAGTTTCAAATGAAAGGAGACAGACGGACAGATAAAGCAGAAGGAGAAGAGGAAGGAGGATTCCAAAAATAAAATTGTTGTTCGATAAATTCACTTGAATCCATCCAGTCCAGTCAAGCTACTACTGCTACTACTCCTTGGACTTGGATTATACCGTCCTGCTACCTCAAAGCCAGAAAGAAAGTCAGAGGTCTGCTCCTCGCCAACTCTCATCTTATACCACTATGTCTGCTTCTGTTTACTTCAAGTAAAAAAGGAAGCTCTTAATTAGCTAGCTACAATTGAATTAATCATGTCATGTATTTGTTTGTATGATTGAATTAATCATCATTTTTTCACGATCACGCCATGTCATCCTGATTGAAAAAATATGATTGTAAAAATCCAATTTTTTAGTATTTTCGTAAATAATTATGTATTGTTTGCCCCCCTTGATCTGCAATCCTGGCTCCGCCCCTGATAAGACTCGAAGCTATAAATTAAATGTTTAGTATTGTGGTTCCCCCCCAATTATCCACAAACCCACGTCGGGTTTGCCCAATCAAGCTTGGGGATCCCCGCCAAACTTTTCAACCATAGGTTGGATGGTGGCAACATTATGATGGAAAAATAGTCACCACCGCATTTTATTTTGTTATATGATAAAATGTCACTTCTAACTTTGAAGTTCAGACGCCACTTATTTCCTAACGAACCTTCGGAAGGCAGCAAGGTGCTTTCTGGGAATCCTTGTTGCGAAATTTGGGAAGAACTAGAACTTAAAAAAGAATAATTTTATTAATCTCTCAAAAGTTTCTTACAACTTCACACCCTTACTATGCTCACAACACTCACTATTACACTTGAGCTTGTTTGCTCCTTGATGCCTACACCTCACAACCTCTTCCCTATTTATAGTAGCTCTAAGAAGGTAGGAGGATTCTAGAGAAGCAATCTCAACCACACATTTTTGCTTCTCTAGAACTCTCTCAAATGTCTAGAATATTACAAAGGTGTAAAATTCTTTAGACATTGAACCATCTAGAGAATACTCATTCTTGTTGGATCTTCTAGATAATGGGTTTGGGCTTTAACTTTTGGACTTCTTTAAACATTTGGGCTAGTTAGTGATGATTTTCAACACTTCCCCTCATCACTAACTCCGTTGAAGATCATGCCAAGTTGTCTCCGAAAGTCTTTGAACTTTGTCGTGCCAAGTCCCGTAGTGAATATATCTGCTACTTGGTTATCCGTCTTGGTTGTTTGCATCTCCATCTCAATCTCCTTGAAGTACCTTCTCTCTAATGAAGTGGTAGTAGACCTCTACGTGCTTTGTCCTTGCATGGAACACCGAATTTTCAGCTAAGCGTATTGCAGAGTGATTATCACAATGCAATGGTATTGCATAGTCGACTAGTTGGTGAAGGTCCTTCATTAGTTGTACTAGCCAAGTACTTTCCTGTGATGCCATAGTTGATGCTTTGTACTCTGCTTCTGTAGTTGAGAGAGATATTGTTGGTTGTCTCTTGCTACACCAAGTGACTGCTCCTGAACCAATACTAAACATGTATCTTGTAGTCGATCTCCTTGTGTCATGATCTCCAGCATAATCCGCATCGCAATAGCCAACCATTTTGCATGCCTCATCTTTCTTGTATAGAATTCCAATGTCAGTGGTACCTTTCACATACCTTAAGATTCTGCGAACTGCTTCGAGATGAGGCTTCTTCGACTTCTGCATGAACCGACTTTCTACTTCAACTGCGTAGGCTATATATGTCTGGCCATGTAAGGGTTAGGTTGATTAGGCTCCCGACAAGCTGGCGATACATTGTTGTATCTTTCAAGTCTTTTCCTTTATCAGCACATAAATTAGCATTGGTCTCCATCGGTGTTGAAGTTGGTTTACACTCAAACATCCCGTACTTCTTCAATAAACATTAAGCATATTCCTGCTGGCAAAGGAATAAGCCTATGTCACTTTGTTCTATCTCAAGCCCTAGGAAGTTTATTAATTCTCCTAACTCCTTCATTTGGAAGCGGACCGCCAGGTTTCTTTGTACTCTTTGAATCTCTTTTGTGTCATTTCCAGTGACAATCAGATCATCTACGTATGCTAGCACTATTGCTAGCTTTCCTTCCTGAGATTTGATAAATAGGCTGGAGTCTGAATGTGCAACTGAGTAGCCACTTTGAACTAAGAACTCCGGTATCTTCCCGTACCAGGCCTTTGGTGCTTGCTTCAGTCCATACAACGCTTTTTTTTAGCTTGCAAACATAGTTTTGTTGGGTTTTACACTCAAACCCCCTCGGTTGTTCCATATATATTTCTCGGTCAATTTCACTATGCAGGGAAGCGTTTTTCACATCCATTTACCATAGTTTCCAAGATTTATTTGCTGCTAGTGCAAGTAGAACCCTGACCGTAGTAATCTTGGCTATTGGATTGAATGTTTCATTGTAGTCCAGCCCATATTGCTGTGAGAACCCTCGAGCTACCAATCGAGCCTTGTACCTTTCTATCAAGCCATCAAGACAAATATTTATCTTGTGACCCATTTCCATGATATGGGCTTTACATCCTTGGGTTTTGGTACCAAGTCCCAAGTTTGATTTTGCTCCAGGGCTTGGATTTATTCTTTCATTGCATTTCTCCACTTCGGACTCTGAGATGCTTTTTCAAATGTTGCGGGCTCCCTAATGTTGTGTTCTTCGATCACAACATTTGCATACTTTGGATTGGGTTTGCGTTGTCTAGTTGACCTTCTTAACTGTTAACCCTCATCTTCTTCACTTTCTTGAACTTCTTCTTGTGTTTTTTCATATACACCAATCTGCCATGGGCTTGAAGATGTACTTGGTGTTTTGGGTGAGCTCAGTCGTACTCCTTCATCATTTGCATGTGATCACTTATTTTCCTGCATTTCCTTTTGTAGACTTTTGGTGTCTGACAGAAGTAGTTGTTGTGTAGACCACCATGATGAATCTTCATCAAACACCACGTTCCTTGATGTATAACACTGCCCGATTGTAGGATTGCAGGATTTCCACCATTTTCTTTGACTGTCGTATCCCACAAAGATGCAACAAATAGCCTTCTTGTCGAACTTACTTCTTAGGTGACCAGGCACGAACACATAGCACACACATCCAAATACTCGGAAGTGACTCACTGTAGCCTTGGTATCCCATAACTTCTGGAACAGTGAAAAGAAATCTAGTTTTGCTTGTGGCAGCCTGTTGATAACATGGGCTGCAGTCTTCATACACTCGGCCCAAAAATGACTCGGTACATTCTTCGCATGCAGCTTACTTCGACATATCTCTGCCAAATGTCGGTTTCTTCCTTTCAGCTATGCCATTTTGTTGAGGGGTGCCTGGAGATGTTAGTTGCTACCTGATTTTACACTCCTTTAGGAAGTTGGTAAATTCATCCGATGTGTATTCTCCACCATTATCGGTATGCAGGCATTTGATCTTCTTTGTCCTCCTTAAATGCCTTAAATATGTCGAGAACTTCTGATTTTTCCTTCATAAAGTAAACCCACACGTACCTTGAAAAATCATCAATAAAAGTCGCCATATATCGCATTCCACTGACTGATGGTTGCTTCACCCGGCCGAACACATCTGAGTGGATGAGTTGCAATGGTTCCTTGGCCCTAAACTTTTACTCCTGATAGGGTAGTTGATGAGCTTTTCCGTACTGGCACCCAGCACAAATTGTTCATCCTCGTACGTCCAGGTCAGGTAGACCCTTCAACATTGACTTGGTTATCATTATCTTCAACTTATGATAGCTTTTAACATGCCCTAGCCTTGCATGCCACAAGTCAGCAGTTTCATTGCATCGAGTCTTATCCACATATGCTGATTCCGCAGACATCACATAGATAGATTCCAACTTTCTTCCCGTCATCATGGGTGTACCCGATGGCTTTAGAGTTCGGTACACCTTAATATCTTTCAGCCCGAACACCACATACTTGCCAGTTGTTGTTAATGTTGATACTGACAATAATTTTTTCTTCATACCTGGAACGTGATAGACATTCTGCAATTGAACTTGATTAGGGCTGAAGCGTGGAATGAATGTAGCCTCCCCAGTGTGAGTAATAGGCAATCTTGTGTTATCGGCAGTTATCACGACCCGGTCTCCTTTGTATTCACATAAGCTTGACAACTTCTCCTTGTCTCCAGACATATAGTTGGAGCAGCCTGAGTCAACAATCCAATCCTTACTGTAGTTGACTTACTCATCTTGATCTTCAGCGGACATGGCTACCTCATCCTTGGAGAAGTCAATTTCTTCATCTGAAAAATCCTCACGGACAGGCTGGGTAGTTGCAAAGGATATTTGGAAGTCTCATTCTTCTTCACTGATGTCTTGGTGATTGTGAGTGTCACCAAGTTTCCTTCAGGTGTCTTCTTCTTTGACCAGCTGTCTTTTGAATAGTGGCCTCTCTTACCACAATTGTAGCAACCGTTCTTTCTTCGGTCGTTGTTGTTTCTGCTTGCTGAGCTCCCCCTTTCTTGTAGCTCCTCTCCTGTGACTTCTTGAGCATGATATCTTCTTCTTTATCTGATCTTACAAAATTCTTCTTTTTATACCAGCCCTTAATTTATTGAAGAGCGCCTCCTCTTCCTTATTTTTCAGAGAGACACTTGCCATTTGCTTAGCCAAACTTTCTTGATTGGCCAACAGACTTTCAAACTCTACAATAGAATGTTGAGTTGGCCAACCACGAATGGTAGTAACAATCCCGGTATATTCAGGTTTTAGACCATGGATTATTATTCTTTTCATCCTATCTTTAGTAACTTTGGAGGCAGAGTCTAACTCTGAAATTTCACGACATAAAATTTTAATTTTTAGAAAATAGTCTCTAATAGACAACCTCATTGTTTGGAGTTCATCAACTCATTCTCCAAGAATTGTAGGCGCGCATCATTCGTTCTTGAAAACAGGGATGCAAATGTATCCCAAGCTCCTTTGGGTGTGTCTGCATCTTCTATATACTGAAGCATTTCATCCTCGATCGTCGTCTTGAGCACATAAAGCGCATTTCCTGCTTTGATCTCCCACTTCTTGAATTCGACAGCATTCTCCTTTGGCGGTGGTGTAGTCTCACTACCACCAAAAACCTACCACAAGTCCTGCCCTTGAAAATAGGACTTTATCCTTGTCTGCTAACTCTTGTATTATGGTGGTTGAGCTTTGTAAGCCCACCAGTTGTGCCAACGAGATCTCCCATCGTGACAAGGTACAACCTCCTTTGTGCTACCGAGTAAGCTTGGTTTTAC
Source organism: Berberis thunbergii (assembly GCA_003290165.1). Lineage (NCBI taxonomy): Eukaryota > Viridiplantae > Streptophyta > Magnoliopsida > Ranunculales > Berberidaceae > Berberis > Berberis thunbergii. The sequence continues at coordinate 26,416 of QNQO01009057.1, forward strand.
ACCAATCTGTTTTACAGTTTTGAACTGTGCACGAACGATCTCCGACTATACAGTGTTTCACCAAAGGTGAGAATAGTACCCTATGTATGAATAGGGTGAGCTGGCTCTGATACCAAATTGTTGAAAAATTTGGGAAGAACTAGAACTTAAGAAAGACTAATTTTATTAATCTCTCAAAAGTTTCTTATAACTTCACACCCTTACTATGCTCACAACACTCACTACTACACTTGAGCTTGTTTGATCCTCGATGTCTACACCTCACAACCTCTCCCCTATTTATAGTAGCTCTAAGGATGTGGGAGGATTCTAGAAAAGCAATCTCAACCACACATCTTTGCTTCTCTAGAACTCTCTCAAATGTCTAGAGTATTACAAAGGTGTAGAATTCTCTAGACATTGAACCATCTAGAGAATACTCATTCTTGTTGGATCTTCTAGATAGTGGGTTTGGGCTTTAACTTTTGGACTTTAGACTTTAAACATTTGGGCTAGTTAGTGATGATTTTCAACAGTCCTTTATGTTTTGATGGGCATGGAGAACATTTATCAAATTATAGACATTATTCTCTGGACTTTTCTCATGATGTGAGATGGTCTTAACCAGGAATCAGTACCATTCCTTAGAAAAAGCCTTAAAGCAGAGTGGAATTGAACATATTGTATGGGAAACACTAGAGATTCTGAATTGTGTCGAGGAACAAGACTTTGTATATTTTTGAAATTATCGTAAATGTCGAATTGACTTCACAGTGCTTGTTCACACTTTCATTTTAAGACAAGGAAATGTGTCCACAGTTCTAATGTGTAAAGTGGTAGGCAGAACCTCTTCTCCGGAAATGTGACCCCTCTAGTGATGATATGGTTATAGAATCGGCTGCAATTGCCTACACAAAAGGTTTTAGCCTTTGTCCCCGAAAATCCAAAAGAACTAAAAAAGCAAACAAAAGATACAAATATTGACTTTGTACATTGTTTAGGCTTGTAATGGTGAATCCTCTCTCCTGTGAGAGATTGTTTTTGTATTTGCTTTTAATTCATTAATATAAAGGTTAAGGGGTCCTTACAACCCTGCTTGAGTTTTAAGAAAAAAAATAGCACGCAAAAATCCATGGGGAACGTATTGTTGGGAGACGTTGAATATTCTTACTTGCAAGGACTAAGAAGGAGAACGACATCCTAGTGTGTGGAAATTATGGAAAAGGCAGAGACTCAACTTCACACAATTAATTCATAGAACCTGTTCCACCCATTCCCAGAAATTGATTAAGTTATCTCTTGCACGATGAAGACCTCTGCAATGCAAAAAGGGGGAAATGTTTATTACTACACGATTTTCAAATAGACAATAAATTGTCATAGCTCAACAGTGATATTATTTTGAGAGTTGTTACAATAATGTCAATTTGATGAGCTTTGCTAGGGGTCGAGGGAGGGAGCGAGGGAAAGGAGTGAGGGATGGGTGGTAACCACCCATCCGCTTCGAGATGAGCGCATCAAATTCAAAATGCGCAATGACATTCATCTCGAGACAGATGGGTCCACCCCTTGCTCCCTCCCTCGACCCCTAGAATTTTCGCAATTTGATATAGTTGTATCATATCAAAGTGTTAGGGTCATACAAAATCTTTTTATGAGTATGAATGGTTGCTGATTGTTGCTACAAAATCCTCATCTGAAATGGAAAAATCAAATATAAATGTTCTTGACTTGACTTAACCAGTACTTGTCAAATCAAGTATAAATGCGCTTGACTTGACTTAACCAGTACTTGTAAAAAAGAAGAGTGGAATTGAGTCACTGTCAAGAAGAATGCGCTGTAGGTTACCGCGACACGGAACTCTTTCGTTTCGTAGAAATTTTGAAATGTGAAGGAGACTTGATTTCACCATACTTATTTCCAAAATAAATCACTTGGTGAAATCAGTACCAGGAAATTAAGTACACAAACAAGACCTTACAATGAGCTTATGACATTGTTCTTGTAAAACAATGTCATTGTAAAATAGGAAATCCAAATCCTTGTAAAGAAGAGTTAGACTGAGGCATTAGCGTTGGAGACGTATCGTATGGGAGATGCTAAAAATGACATTTTTTTTTATGATGACGAATTTGGATTCATGGATGTGATAATTAAGTTTTGGAAGTCTCAAGTCTTTCACAAGTCGCTTGTCTCAATTCCTTCTTAACTTTATGTATGCTCAATTTATATTTAGAGATTTTCAATTAATCTCTGTTTGAGCCTCTCTTTCCTATACTCACACTATGCAATGATGGGGCACTCAAATTTGAAATCAGTAGGGATGTTTTGGTCGCCTTGCCTTATTCATGTCATTGTGCTTTCCTTAAGCTTTAATTCATTGGCTTTACATTCTGTCCCCATCTCCACTTCGGCTGGTAATGAAACCAATCTACGTGCATTGCCTGCCTTCAGCCCGGTTGGGAAGTTGTACCCAAGCCCCATCAGGAAGAAGGGAAGTCTATTGTTCTAGAGTCGGTCATCCCAGCGATCATTGGAAGCTTATTTTCAATTATTTTGTTGTTCTTCTCGAGAATGCTCTATCGACGAAGGATACAGAAGAATAAACATTCTTCGGTGTATCTGCCCAGCCATCATCAATATCCGAGAATTTCTTATGCTGAACTCCTTGATGCCACAATTGGCTTCTCGACTGATACTTATATTGGTGCAGGGGCATATGGCACAGTGTACAAAGGATTTCTTGAGCAATATGAAACAATGGTTGCAGTAAAGGTACTTAAACTTCAAGAACGAGGAGCCTCCAAGAGTTTCTTAGCAGAATGTAACGCTTTGCGAAACGTTCGACATCGAAATCTCGTCAAGATCGTAACGTGCTGCTCAAGTGTGGATTTCCAAGGCAACGACTTCAAAGCACTTGTTTATGAATTTATTCCTAATGGAAGTCTAGAAGAGTGGTTACATCAAAGAACTCAATGGCATGAGGTCAGAAGCTTCAGTTTCCGACGAAGGTTGAACATAGCTATTGATGTTGCATCTGCACTAGATTATCTTCACCACCATTGCCAGCCAGCAGTTGTTCATTGTGATATAAAGCCAAGCAACATTCTCCTCAATGATAAAATGACAGCCCATCTGTCGGACTTTGGTTTGGCAAAGGTTTTCTCAGCTACTTCTTATAATTCTTCACAGAGTCATGCTAGCTCTAGAGCAATAAAAGGTTCAATTGGATACATAGCTCCTGGTAAGAATATCAATCAACCATCACATTGTCTGCCATTTTCTCTGTCTTTAATTTTCATACCACTAACTAAGGTTGTTATAGAATGTATATCATCTCATTTGATCATAGGCCTATTTTTCTGCACTTATATTACAAATGACTTGGTCTAGAATGATAAGAAAACTTCAATCCTAATGTTACTTAAAAGCAAAACTAGCTAGGCTTTATTCATGCGTCAGTCCATTTATTTAAAGAAATTAACTTTTTAAATTCGATTTATTTGAGTTACTTGCAGAGTATGGAATGGGTGGTCTAGTCTCAATTAAAGGAGATGTCTACAGTTACGGTATACTCTTATTAGAGATGTTTACAGGGAAAAGACCTACGGATGATATGTTTCAAGATGGAAGATGCCTTCACAGTCTAGCAAAATTGGCTTTGCCTGAGCAAGTGATGAACATTGTGGATCAGACCATGCTTAGTGGATCCCTTAACATCATCAACCAAAGTGATAGACAAATTAGATTGAAAGATTGTGTTGTTCCTGTGATAACGCTTGGAGTCAAATGTTCAGTTGAATCCCCAATGAAGCGCTTGAATATGGGAGAAGTTTTGAATGAGTTGTATCAAATCAAAGAGTATCATCAAAGTGTTAGGGTCCGTCTAGAGTGACTAGTTATGACTGAGTTATATAGAAAGTTGTATATTCTAATTATAGATTATAGAAATATATATATATAGGATATTCTGATTTCATATTTAGGGAACCTAGAATATTTTTTGTAAGATTATTTCTATATTTTGTAAGATTGTTTCTTGTAAGACAATAAACCCTATTGTATATATACCCCTATTGTGGGATGAATAAAATACACAAAAATTGAAGTATTTCTTTCTACATGGTATCAGAGCAGGTTCAATCCTTTGAACTTTTTTTGCATATCTTATCTTTCTGATTGGTGATGCAACTGATGAGATAAAATTTATGGAGGCATCAAAGAGGCCAACGAATCCCAAATAGCACCACCCGTTACGCCACAGGGACCTTGCCACGGCACCATCGGAGGCACTGTTTAGGCCAACCACCAGTAGATCGACGTTGCTCACACAATTTAGTCACCACTTCTGTTCATCCTTCTCACGCACTTTCCACGCCCCTTTAAAGAACCCAACCTCGCAAGGAAGAACAAGACCTCCATCACTCTGGCCCCCGAACAGCTCCTCTGATTTCTTCACCAGAGACATGAAGATCGGCAGGTTGAGGAATCTTGTAGGGCTCACGAACCTCCTTCGCTGCGAACCCACGTACACAGCCACTAAACCCAGTTGGACTCCGCCTTGTTGAGCCCGATTGGGACCCAGAATCACTGTCGAAGTCTGAATCGGATCGTGAGGAGACAGATCTACGATCGAGCCCCATCGACTTCCATTGCTTCATCACTTGCTTCATAGGCGCCTTTTGACGGATTCTTTCGACCTTTTTAGATTGCTAAGGCCATTGGCGGGGAAAGAGAACAGAAAGAGAATAGGGAAGTAGGTTATGTTATTCACAACCAAGCCATTAGTCGATCACACCATGCAATCTTCTTTTGCTCATGTAGCACAACCAGGTATGAATGATAAAGTTATTTCGAATAATACATGGATAATTGATTCAGGTGCATCTGATCATATGACAAATGACCCAAACCTTGTGGTAAATCTTAGAGCTTCCTCTCAAAATGTTGTCTCTACTGCGGATGGTACTCCAACTCTGGTTAGCAGCGAAGGTTCCATTGTGTTATCTGATACCCTAACTCTTGAATCCATCTTAATTACTCCATCACTAGCTTATAACCTCTTGTTTGTCTGTCAAATTATTCGAACACTTGCATGTATTGTGACGTTCTATCCATCTTTCTGTGTGTTTCAGGACATTCTGACTCGGCAGATTCTTGGTTATGGTGTTAGAAGAGGGAAATTGTACTATTTGGATCTGACAAAGACGGGAGAGAAACGCAAGAATCTTTTGAGGCAAGCTAATCAGGTCATTAGGGTCGATAAGGCGAAGGAGGTAGTATGGTTATGGCATCGTCGTTTAGGACATCTGTCTTTTCGTTATCTTAAGAAGTTGCAGCCTCATTTGTTTTCGGTTGTTAGTGATTCAGAATTTCATTGTGACATTTGTGAACTAGCCAAGAGCCACCATATTCCATATTCGCCAAGTATTCATAGATGTCATGTTCCCTTTATGAAAATTCACTCCGATGTTTGGGGTCCTGCAAAAATTCCTTCTTTTTCTGGAGCTCGATATTATGTATTTTTATTGATGATTGCACTCGGATGACCTGGGTGTCATTATTGAAAAGAAAGAGTGAGGTATTTGGAAGTTTATTGATTTTTACAAAATGGTGGCAACACAGTACCAACAATCCATCAGAGTGTTTCAATCTGACAATGGTGGAGAGTTTATCAATGGCTTTATGGAATTCGTCATCAAACCTCCAATACTGATACTCCTCAACATAATGGTTTAGATGAATGAAAGAACGGACAGTTGTTGGAAGTTGTTCATGCTTCTCTGTTTGGCATGAATGTACCTCAATCCTATTGGGGTGAAGCAGTGAAATCTGTAGTATAAATTATCAACTGTACTCCCTCATGAGTAATTGAGTTCAAGAATCCTCATCAGAAGCTTCATACACTTTTGTCCATCCCATCTATGCCTAATTTGGAGGAAGAAGTGTACATGGATATGCCTCCAGGCGTGAAGAATAACCCAAGAGACGCTGGTAAGGTGTGTAAATTGAAGAAGTCTTTGTATGGCCTGAAACAGTCTCCAAGAGCTTGGTTCGAAAGATTTTCGAAGTCCATGAGAGGTTTTGGGTACAAACAAAGCAACTCTGACCATACATTGTTTATCAAACACAAGAATGGTAAGATTACATCTCTAATTGTGTATGTTGATGACATGATCGTTACAGGAGATGATCCGAAATAAATAAATGATTTGCAAAAGTATCTGTCGAAGGAATTTGAAATGAATGATCTCGGGCAACTGAAGTATTTTCTGGGTATTGAAGTTGCAAGGTCGAAGAAAGGGATTTCACTTTCACAAAGGAAGTATGTTCTTGATTTGCTCCCTGAAACAGGGATGTTGGACTGCAAACCAATAGAGACACCCATTGAGATGAATCATGGACTTGCTATTCTTCCTAATCAAGTCCCTACTGATAAAGGGAGATATCAACGTCTTGTAGAAGGTTAATTTATTTTTCTCATACTAGACTTGATATTGCTTATGTTGTGAGTGTTGTTAGTCAGTTTATGCATTGTCATAGTGAAGAGCATATGAATGTAGTCTTTCGTATCTTGAAATATCTGAAGATGGCGCTTGGTAAGGGATTATTGTTTGGAAAAAATGAATTGGAAGTTGTTGGATACACATATGCGAATTGGGCTGGTGATAAAACTGATAGACGTTCTACATCAGGGTACTTCGCTTTTGTTGGTGGGAACCTTGTAACTTGGCGTGTAGTAAAAACATAAAGTTGTTGCTAGATCAAGTGCAGAAGCTGAATTTCGAGGTATGGCACATCGAGTTTGTGAAATGTTGTCGATCCGTAATGTCCTAAAAGAAATGGGTGTCAAGCTACAAAGGCCTATTGAGTTACATTGTGATAATACCGCTGCCATTCAAATTGCACATAATCCAGTTCAGCATGATCGAACAAAGCATGTAAAGGTTGACCGCCATTTTATTAAAGATAATCTTGACGGGAAAGTTATTCGCTTTCCATTTGTACCCTCAGATGAGCAATTAGCTGATGTTCTTATTAAAGGGGTATCTCATAAAGTGTTTGACAGCTCAGTTGACAAGTTGGGCATGATAGACATCTATGCACCAACTTGAAGGGGAGTATAGAAAGTTGTATATTCTAATTATAAATTATAAAAACATATATATATTTAGGATATTCTAATTTCATATTTAGGGAACCTAGAATATTTTCTGTAAGATTGTTTCTATATTCTGTAAGATTGTTTCTTGTAAGACAAGAAACCTTATTGTATATATACCCCTATTGTGGGATGAATCAAATACAAAAAAATTGAAGTATTTCTTTCTGCATATGTATCTTTCTAGTCAATCTTTTAATAGACATTTACAACATAAGACTCAAAGCTATAAGAGTTAATAAAAAGAAAAAAGAAGGATATTTGCACTTTCCCCCTATAATATATGCCTTATTCAGCTTTGCACTCAATTATCATTTATATTTAGCTTTGACAAGTTATGACTGAGTTATCCCAAGGCTCGACTGATATCGTAATCGTATCTCGAGAAAATCCAATGGTTGATTTTAAAAAAATTTGTTTCTTAAACAATTAATCTCGAGGAAAATCTAACAATCCAAATTTAATCGACACATATCTCTAGGTAAATATAACAGTTCAAATTTAATTATGTGCATATCTCAAGGAAATCTTACCTTTAATGTGGATCTCGAGGAATATCTGCTGTTTATATTTATTCGTGCATGCATCTTGAGGAAAATTTGATGTCTGAATAAATTGCCCCCATATAATAAATTACTAGCAATAACTTAACCCCATAAAATAAATTTGAATTTAATTTTGCCCCGTGAAACATAAGAAACATGAGAGATGATGAAGATGATTTGCAACTCAAGCTTAATTTCAAAACTTGGCAAGTTTTTCCACTCCAAATATTTAATCAAAAAAATTTTGATTGTCTTCCTCCCTCCCCTTCTTCCTCTTCTATCTCGTAGTCTCGCCACGACCTCCCCCTTCATCCTTCTTCCTCTTCCTCATTCCTCCACTTCCTTCTTTCTCTTCCTTCCTCTTCTGTTTCACAACCCCTATAATAAAGTTAAGGTCTCATTCCTAATTCCTCCACTTCCTCATTTTTCCTTCTTTTTCCTCTTTCCTCCTCCTTTGTTTTGTTTCAAGGGGAAAAATTAAATTCTAATTTATTCATAGCGCCTGATTTTTCTCGAGATGTGTGCACGAATAAATCTGAATAATCAAATTTTTTCGAGATGTGTGCCGAATTGTCAGATTTTTTCGAGATGAGCACACAATTAAATTAAGACCATTAGATTTACCTAGAGATGTATATATGATTAAATTGAACCGTTAGATTTTTCTCGAGATGAATCATTTAAGATGCAAGATTGTTTTAAAGCAACTGTTGGATTTTTCTCGAGATACGTTTACGATTTCAGTTGGGCCGTAGGATTGAGATGTTCGAGATATGAAAAATTCAATCTCAGCTTTAATTTCCCAGGGTTATATTTTAGTAATCTTCTTTGAAAACTGACAGTCAAGGCAAGTTGACTGCTAGTTTAGGGGGAAAGTGCAATATGAATGATAATTGAGTGCAAAGCTAAATAAGGCATATATTATACGGGGAAAGTGCAAATAACCTAAAAAATGTCGTTATATAATATAATAAAAATCGCAAAGAAACTTAAATTGCGAATAAATAATAACTAAAAGATAAAACAAGAAATGAAAAAAATAAATCTATAAAAACGAATAAACAAAATAATTTATTTTTTTCTTCAACCAACCAATTAACAATGAACAACTTACGCCTTTTTATAATTGTTTTGTGATAAGAAACAAATTATTTAAACTTAATAGTAAACCAATGCCCTAACTATTATGGGTTGTTGCTAAATTGACCTAATTACATTAGTACAAGAACTAATACTGCTAAAGTACTAATATTGCTAAAAATAACCCACTTACATGAACCTCCCCGGGTTAAGAAGCTTGTCCCTGAGCTTGAAGCCGAAGAAGTTCGATGAACATAAACAACCACTGAGAGAATAGAAGGCGTAGTGCACGAGCAGAAATTGATCTTAAACTTTTTCTTTGTTGTTGCTCTGATCACAAATAAGTAAGTCCAAATTGAGCAACCAAATACAAAGTCCAAGAAGAGTCTCGACACAAAGGAAATCCATTTCAAAATTCAAAATATGTGTGCCTAAATTTCTATAAACTAACTTCAAAATTGTTCCAAATTGGATTCAAAAATGTGTCTAGCAGTGGCATGGGTGTTGTCTACTGGAGGGGAACAACCTAATCATAAAAAGGACTTTAACCAATAGCTTGTGTGGTGCATATAGTCTAATCTCCAGTGCAAATAGCGTCACAAGCAAACACGTGTGGCGGTACTGACAGGTTGATGGGGTGTAAAATATAGAAGAGACCAGGGATTGAATTTAAAAATTAGGGGCAGGGATTGAAATGGAAATTGAAGCAGGGACTGGTGTGAAAATATGTTCATTTCTTCTTTTTCTTCTTCACAAGCTGAAACACACTGAGAACAGAGGAAATTGGGGATGCAATCAGATGTGCGATCGAGGAATAGAGGAAGGATTGGTGGTTGATGGAAAAGAAAGGGGGAGGTGAGAAGCGAGGGAGAGAGGAAGAAGGGAGGAGTTAGTTTTTCTTTTTCTTTTATAGGTGGTGTCCTTCAGTAGTGGTGGTGTCCTTCATAAAGTAGTTTGATGGTGGTGTCCATAAGGAAAAATGGTGGTGTTATTTAGCAACAACCAAAATAAAACAACATAATTTATGTCATTTTTGTAAAAGCATGTGCAAAACACATGTAGGGTAAGTTGGTCTTTTTGAAAAAAATAACTGCAATAGTTGAACACACAGTCATGGGTGTTAGACAAGGATACAAAAATTAATGGAGCCAAATACGAATAGTCATAAACTAATGGGGGTCAAATGGGAAATAACCCTATTATAAATGAAAATTCAATCACCTTCTAAAAATCAATCATAAGTTTACTTCCAGATTTTTATTTTATTTTATTTTTCGTTCAAATTACCTAGCTAGAGTCAATCACTTGTTTAACGGACATGAAACAATTTTGAAGAAATATCAAATTGCGTTAAAAGATTGCATATTTAGTTTGTTTCAATTTAAGTGAAATTTGAAAAGATAAATAACAATACCACATTAATATGTCTAGAAATATGACTATATTCATCTTTTTACATAGTTTTTAGTCATGATTTAGGTTTGTGGCTTTTAATAGTTTAACATTGCAAAGAGTATGCATTTTGAAACATTTTCAATCTTAGGGTCTTATGTGGTCTATATAAAAAGTAAATCTTGTAAGTCATTTTCCCATTCCATCCTTGAGACTTAATCAGTACCACTCATAAGCAAAATCCTCGAAGAGGAGCAACTTTGAATCAGTATCAGGGCAGCATGACGTATTGTCTGGGAGACATTAGAGATTTTAGAGTGAGGATGCAGGAGGAGGTCCATGAGCATGCAGAAATTCAATCAATTCATTAATGAGGTGGAACTCGCCGATTTCAGTCTGAAAGGGGGAAAATTCACATGGTCAAATCGTAGAGACATTCCTATCCTTTGTCGACTTGATCGATTTCTAGTTTCGGTGGATTGGATTGACAAATTTGGTGATAAAGTTGAATGGCTCAAGGGTGCAGCAGGTTCTGACCATCACATGATTTTGCTTGCGAACTCGTCTGTTAGTGGCGGTTCTCGCCTTTTTTCATTTGATAACGGTTGGTTTGATCACCCTACCCTGGCAGAGGAGATGAAAGCTTGGTGGAACAACTCAGTAATCTCTGGCCACCCTGGCTACTGTTTATGGTGGAAGCTTAAAGCTCTCAGATGCAATCTCAAAAGTTGGAGGACTAAAGTTTGGGGTAAGACAAATTTATGTATTCAAAATATCTCTGTTTTAATTGCTAACATTGATGCTGATGAAGAGATCAGGGACCTAACTGTTGAAGAGAGGTCTTGTAGAGTGCAGCTACATCAAGAGTGGGCAACATTAATCAAAAGAGATGAGGAGTTTTGGAGGATCAGATCAGGAGTCAACTGGGTTCGTCATATGGATCAGGGGACCAAATTTTTTCATACCTTGGCTAACAGACACAGACTGTTTAACTCCATTGAAGCTCTTAGCATGGGTCAGGAGTTGGTAGTGGATGAAGTCAGTATTAGAGAACTCTTGATATCTCACTTCAAAGAGTTGTTCCATGAAAAGGAGGAGTGGCGACCTTTCTTCTCTGGGATTACCTTCAAGTCTATATCTCAGTCTACGGCTACTGCCTTGGTAGATAATTTTTCAGAAATGGAAATTAGAGCGGCAATGGAAGATCTAAAATCTGAAGTTTCTCCAGGTCTGGATGGTTTCTCTATGGTGTTCTATTTGAATATGTGGGAGGTAATCAAAAATGATTTTCTGAAAGTTGCTGCAGAATTTAACTCAAGAAATTTTCTTAATTGGCGGTTGAACACCACTATCATCTCGCTCATTCCTAAATGTGCGAGAATGCGGACAGAAAAAGATTTTAGACCTATCAGTATTCTGAATGGGGTCTATAAGATCATTGCCAAGGTGTTGGCTAACAGATTGAAAACAGTTCTTCATTCAGTCATTTCTCCTTTTCAAAGTGCAGCAGTCAATGGAAGACAGGTGGTGGATAGCCCTTTGATTGCCAATGAAATTATTGATTCTCGGCAAAACAAGGTGTTCCAGGGCTTGTTATCAAATTAGATTTCTCCAGAGCCTTTGACAATGTTTCTTGGAGATACTTGGATTTGGTAATGGCTCGCATGGGGTTTGACTCCAAATGGATTCATTGGCTTCACACTTGCAGATCTACAGTTAATTTCTCTCTGAAAATTAATGGTCAGCTGCACGGGTTTTTCAATAGCTCGAAAGGCCTGCGACAAGGCGATCCCCTGTCTCCTCTTCCTTTTGCTATAGCAGTAGAAGGTTTAACTCAAATGATTCTTAAAGCGGTTGATGCTGGCCTAGTAAGAGGGTTTTTTGTCGCGGAGGGTAGTCCGCCCGACTCTATTCTCCAGTATGCGGATGATACTATCCTCTTTTGTGATGTTTCCGCTTCTCAGGTTCTTGCTCTTAAAAGAATTATGCTTTGGTTTGAAGTTATTTTAGGACTGAAAATCTACTTTCACAAATCAAGGGTGTTGCCTATTGGAGATGTCCCTCATCTGCACCAGTTGGCGAGTTTATTGGGTTGTTCAGCTGGTCATCTTCCAGTTAAGTACTTGGGCATGCCTTTGGGGGCTAGTTTCAAAAGTAAAGCTGTGTGGGATGAGACGATCGAAATGATGGAATCGAAACTAGCGTCTTGGAAACGCAAATTTCTCTCTAAAGCAAGCAGACTAGCTCTTGTACAATCCACATTAGTTTCTATCCCGGTCTTCATTCTGTCTCTAATCAAGGTTCCACGTTCAATAGCAGCCAAGATGGAACGAATCATGCGCAATTTTCTTTGGGGTTCTACTCATAACTCTAGAAAGATGCATTTAGTGGGCTGGGAGAAAATTTGTTGCCCTAAATCTCGAGGTGGTTTAGGCATTTGTCAGGTGCTCACTTTCAATATTGCATTACTTTCTAAGTGGCTTTGGCGATTTGCAGAAGATAATGATAATTTATGGAGATCTCTCATTATGGACAAATATGGGCGCAATAGATGGGTTTGGGAAAAGAGAACTAAGTACACTTCCTACGGATGCTCTTTGTGGAAGTCCATCTTCCGGTGCGCAAGTAGCTTCTACCCTCACACCTCTCTCCAATGTGGAAATGGTGATCTCATCTCTTTCTGGCATGATGTTTGGTGTAGTAACCAATCTTTGAAGGATCTGTTTCCACTGTTGTTTATCATTAACAACAATCAATATGGGAGTGTGAGCAATTTTTGGTCTAACGACAATTCTTGGGCTCTTTCCTTTCGAAGACACCTCAATACTGGGGAACTAGATGAGTTCGCTAAAATAATGCATCTGTTGGATAGACAAATGCTCTCAGAGGGACCAGATAGTTTGGTGTGGAAGGGTAAAGGTGTGGGTTTCTCGGTGAAAGAATTTTTGGATATGTTGGCTGCATCTCATTATGAGACCCACTCTAACCCCTTCATTTCCTCCCACAAAAATCTGGTATGGGTGAAAAACATTTTTCCTCGGATTAATTTCTTTAGTTGGTCAGTTTTGCATGAGAAGATCTTGACTAAAGATAGGTTAAGAAAAATAGGAATCCTCACTGGGAGTCTTTGTGTGCTTTGCAATGAATTTGACGAGACTCTGGACCATTTGATGCTTCACTGCAGTTTCTCCAAATCCATTTGGAGCAGTTTCTTGGTGGATTTCGGTTTGAGTTTGATGTTTGAAGGCTCCATTTTAGATTGGCTAAGTTGGTGGTCTCAACCTAATCCTTCCCGTCGGGGGGAGTGGTTATGGCATAGGGTCCCTCATGTTCTCATGTGGTGTGTGTGGAAAGAAAGAAATAAAAGGGTATTTGAAGGACTAAATAGATCAGAGCACTCTATCTTTATCGAGATTAGAGAATTGCTGTGAAGGATGGGTACGACATGTAATTTATTTAGGGATTTGGGGTTTGACACTTTCATAGTGTCTTGGCATTCCTTGTTATAGAAATGTTTCTAGTTGTATTTTGTTTCCCTTTCTTTTATTAATAAACATCTTCGTGTTTGACCAAAAAAAAAAAAAAAGAGGAACAAGAGAATATTGATTAGAGATTTTAGAGTGAAGAACAAGAGAGTATTGTGGAACTATGGAAATTAAATTTGTTTCACCCATACTTCCAAGCTGAACCACTTAATTAAACCTCTACCACTCATTCATGTATCTCTTTCATGATGGAGATGTTAGAATATGTAGGGTTTGCCCTAAATATAGTCAAGCCCAAGTTTAAGATTGATTCACCTATAATCAATCCAAATACATTATTGTATCTGAAGCCAAGAATAGTCTACATACAAGATATGGACTAATCATATCCTAGCATAATATTTGCTAGGATATTCTTCTATTCTAGGTTAATCGTATTTGATATTATTTGCAATTGTTTCTAAATGTATTTCTAGTTTAGGTTATATAAACACATATTGGGTCTCTTGTAAGGCATCTAATCAATAAGGTTCTTCTTGCACTCAACTTAATAGAAGACCACTACAAATGTTTTACAAAAATGCTAGGAAACAAAGTTTTTGCAATCAATTTTGTAACCAATGTGACATGGCATGATCTCGAAAGGATGATAAAATTCCTTAAAAATTTATGTGTATCTCGAATTTGTAAAATTTTCATTTCATATCATCCTGATTGCAAAACCCAATTTTCTAACCTCACTCAATGTTTTATAGTTAGTTGTAAGACAGGGAAATATTAATATTGTACCTGTCCCAAAACACCAAATTCCACAAGTAATTAAGATGACATTGTAATCACAAGTTCACAACCATGACCATAGACCACATGTAACCCATCCAATCTAGCCTTTTCTCAGATGGCTGTCACCTTGAATTGGCCTTGATGTATGCTCATGGGTGTTGTTATAGTAATCATCTCAATTTTACATTCACAATGATGTTAAATAAAACGCTATAGATGGTGCAATATTTGGGTCTTACATGGTAGATATCCAAGGCAAATGCATGAGAATGTACATCCATTTCAACATCCTCTACTAAAATCTTCATATCTCCGTATATAAATCTTAGGCAACGACTACATCGCATCATTATTTCTTCTCTCTTATACCATTTTATTCTCTCACATCACTTACGTACTTTCATTTTCACACCAACTATATAAACAAAAATCATTCATTTTTCCCCCTCAGTATTTAAATCGATAATGGTTTGTCCCTCCCTCATTCAAAATCTCTTGCAAATCTATTCTAACTCTCTCCCCACACGCAAATTTCTTACAAATCTTCTCTCTCTCCCTCGAAAACTCTCAAAATTCCCTTAAATTTGAAACCCTTAAACTCAAACTCAATAGATATGCATAACTTAACAAACAAGCTCAAACTCAAAACAAAAAAATGAAACACGGGATAACTTTTGAAATAATTTAAACTATCAATTGAGACTGATTATCAAGCTCATCAAAACATGGAAGTTGTAGTACTCTGATTTATCTAATAAACACAATTTAAATCACTTGAAAATGTTTTGAAATTAGAAAGTTATCGGGTTGAAGAATTATCGGGTTGAAGTAGCAGGGCGAGTTTGGACACCTGATAAATGGGGTCATGAGGAGCTTCTCAAGGGTTGGATTGACTGTGCAAAGTTTGCCTACCAGTTTGATGCCTACTTTGTTGGCGCATCGAGCGCACACCTGGGTATCCAACTTAAACACTCGCTGTTTTAGGCGTACCATTTGGGCTACGGGTGTGAGATTTTTATCTTAAAAGGTCTTGTTGCTATTAGTGAGTGAATCATTAAACTTTAGTGACGACTCGTCTTTACTTGATGTAGGTTTATTCAAGCCAACTTCATCCCAACATACCTTTCTCCTTCTGGACAGCTTGTGCCGCATTAATTGAGGAGGGACGACGAGAAAATTCAAGCGGATTGAAAATTTAGAATAGATGTTGAGATAGACAATAGATTATATATACATAATTTTTTTCAGTTATGTCTTGTGGGTGTTTTTATCCAAAGATGTGCTCAAGTGGTGTTGATGAATTTCAAACTAGGATGTTTAGAGACAATACTATTAGCTCTAATGAACCAGGTAAAAGAGTTGATTTGACTAAAATAATTTGTTGTACTTTATTTTTGCCATTTTTGTAACTCACAAATCTTAACCCGCCTAAAATGTGAATAAACAGGATTTTATGAAGAAAAAAAAATGTGAGTTGCATCAAAAGTTTGAAAATTAATCCCATCTTGATGCATCATTAAAACTCTCTTAATTACTCTAGTTATGAACCGTAGCAATGTGAAGTATGCTTGAAAAGGCCTCAAAATTCTTTGATTTTTGTCAAGAGATTGCTTGTAATTCTCGAATTTCTTTACCTTTAACTGAAAAAAATATAAATATTGTAATGTTGTTGCCAACTCACAAAAATACCTCAAAGCTTCCATTGAAAAGCTTTTCTTGTTAACAAATTAACTTATAGCTTGAGATTTTCTCAAATTTCTTCACTACTTCAGTGGAGTTTTGCTAGGGAATCAGGTAGGGGTGGGCAAACGGGTTGAGGATCCGCGGATTCAAATCAAACCGAAAAACGGTCCGGATTTTAATTTTGTGTTTTTAGATACGGTCCGGATCCGTTATAGAACGGTCCGAACCCGATTCCTATTATTTAAAAAGAAACAGACCGGGTTGAACCCGTTTCAAAACACAATTACAACTTTCAAGCTTCCCACATGAAGAATATCAGAATATGTGATCCCAAAGCAATTTTCCTGCTTCCCAACTCATCCACCACACTCAAATCCTTGCAGACATCCACCTTGAACCTCATAAACTCTTCGTTGTTTGATGTCAAGAAAACCTTCTCAAATCCCAACAAGTGCTTTTGAGGAGCTTTGTGAACAGGCGGGGGAGTAGAAAACAAGAAAAATGTATGGCTTCCGCTCATAGTTCCGTTATTCTTCACTCTTAAATGAATATCAAAAGCTAAATTTTCACAATGTTTCTCAAGTACATCGATTGACTTGCATGCTTGCGAGTGACAAACATGACCCTCTTCTAAGGGGACTGTTACTAATTTAGATGCTTTTACAAGATGGTGATTGAAAATGGAGTAGCTCAGGCCATCTACAAATGTATATATTGTTTCGCCAGTGTAGAAACGGTAGGTTCTACCAGGGTATCCTGTGGCTGGATCTAGTCTCATGTTCATGTTTGTCATGGGGATTTTATCTACAAATTCTTGTGGATACCATGTCATTGGTAGTCTTCCACCTGAAGAACAAGCAAAATAGAACATTAGATAAAGCACTAATGAACTCCAATCACAATGGGAAATGTTGGTTTTGACATAAGAAATTTTTGCTTACTTGGGTTAAAGTACCCAAAGATCACATCTGCGATTGCACCACCACCAGCTTCGCCAGGGTAACCAACCCATAGGATGCTTGTGATCTTGTCATTGCCTTTAGCAAATGAGATATCCATGCCTCCACCAGACATTATAACAAGAATTACAGGACCCTAGCTTGGATGCCTTAGCAACGACTATTATTAGAGCTGATTGTTGTCCAGGAAGAAGAATGTCAACTCTATCAAAACTCTCTGCCTCAATGGATAGATCGGTGCCTACTATCAAAATCGTTGCATCGGCTTGGGCTGCAATCTTGGTTGCATCATCTAGTTGCTGGCCTGTTGCAGCTTGTGTAAGCAGCAGTTGTTGCTGCTTGCAGCTTGTGTAAAACATAATCAACTTTTATTTGAGTAACTATAATTTATCATATACAGATGCAGTGTAACATTTGCTTGTGTAAAACATAATCAACTTAGATTTGGAACCGTAGGAACTAGGCCGTTCCAAACAGTTCAAGTTAGGTTCGGTTCCAATGTTCAAAATGAGGGGATCCGGACCAGACCGGATCCGTTAATTTTAAACTGTTCGAGTTAGGTTCCTCCAAATTTGGAGTCGATCCGGACTGTGCCCACCCCTAGAATCAGGTTGTGCGCAACTACGGTGATGTGGTATATTACACAAGAAGGCTTATACGTATATCAAGGATTTTATGGTCCTCTCAGATCATGACACGCCACTCTGTTTGCAAAAACCTGATTTCCAGGTATTTTCAATTTTATAATAATACATTTCTTATTAACAAATTTAATACATCATCAATAGAAACTTTCTATTTCGTTTATGTTGATGATGTAATAAGTGAACGAATGAGTGTTAATTATAAGATTAATTTTCTACAGACACAGTTGTATGCTCCATATTGAATCAATGAGAAGAGAACAACAAGAACAAAACGGAAGCGTACCTTGATTCATGATAGCACTTCAAGAAAGGGATGAGTTTTGTTCTTTCAGTTGATAACGTATGTTTTTCTATATATCTCTCTATAGAAGAGAATTTCAGAAAAAACAAACCACATGCTCAACTTGGGACCATAACCTAGAAGTTATAACTGATAGGTTATCAGTTATTCTAACTTACCATTGCTTAAGTGTATCTACACATTAAGCTCGTGACATTTAATACCTTAGCCCAATTAACCATATTATATCACAATTCATTTGGGGTATACTTTAAGATAGCAATACACATTAAACATATATGTGTGCCCACACATGTTGGATTTCTCCAACAATCTCCCACTTGGGCCACATATGTTACCTTAAAAAATGTGTATAACTTAATGAGCTCAAAATTTGCTATCACATATGAAGGTATTTCCAAACAATCTCGTCCATTGACTATATAGGTATAGGATTAAAGAAACTTTCATCACATTTAGCGCAACTAAATCTATCAATAGTCACGTATACCCATACAATTAAATGACATAGATCAATCATGGATATGTAGTGTAGAAATTACATGTAACATGATCTAAACATGCCTATTCCAATTGGTCCTACTTTAAACTTTATTGAGATCGAACTTTAACACAATAAATCAGAGTGTGAATAAACTGAATACTTTATTTCTCATAAAATACCCAAATACACAAAAATTGTCCAAAATCCAATATAGAGCAATCAAATATACAAACTCCCACTAAACCAAAATATCCTCAAATGATATAACACCCATTTGAGTAGTGTGCTCATGAAAGACCTTGGGTGGTAATCCCTTAGTAAGCGGATCCGCAATCATGGAGTTTGTCCCAGTGTGCTCTATGAAAATCTGTTTATTTTGTATTATCTCTTTCACAACTAGGAACTTTATGTCAATATAATTTGACCTAGATGCTCTCTGTAGTTGTTGGCATATATAACTGCTGAGTTATTGTCACAATAAAACTTTAGTAGTCTTTCAATACTACTCAGAATGCACAGCCCGGTGACAAAATTTCACAGCCATGATCCATGATTGGATGCCTCAAAACATGCTACATATTCTGCTTCAATAGTGGAAGAAGCTTTGAGTGTCTGCTTGGCACTCCTCCAAGAAATAGCTCCTCCAACTAATAGATAAATGTAGCCTGGTGTGAATTTTGTACTATCTTGGTATCCAATAAAATCAGAATACCCTGTGATCTCCAACTGATCTGATTTCTTGTATGTGAGCATGTAATCCTTAGTTCTTTGTAAATATCTCATAACCCGTTTGGCTGATTTTCAGTAATCCATCCCAGGGTTGTCTAAATATCTGCCTAGCATTTCAACAATGAATGTTATATCTGGACGTGTACAAACCAGAGCATACATTAGACTCCCAACAGCTGATGCATAGGGAATCTCTTGCATTTCTTTAACTTCAAGTTTATTCCTAGAGCATTGTTTAAGACTGAATTTGTCTCCTTTAGTTACAGGGGTGTCTCCTAGTTTACAATTTTGCATGTCAAACCTTTTAAGCACCTTTTCTATATAGTTTTTTTTGTGATAATCCAAGAATACCCCAAGAGCGATCTCGGTGTATCTGAATCCCTAAAACAAAAGAAGCTTCACCAAGATCTTTAATTTCAAATTTCTTTGATAGAAATCTCTTAGTTTCGTGCAGCATGTTTTTGTTATTAATGACAAGCAGTATGTCATCAACATACAAAACCAAGAAGATATGCTTACTCCCACTGAACTTATGATACACACAATTATCAACTGCATTTGTCTCGAAACCAAATGAGACAAGTACTTGATAAAATTTGTGGTACCATTGACGGGAAGGTTGCTTGAGCCCATAGATCGATTTCTGTAGTTTGCAAACCATATTCTTCGGGTCTCCAGACACAAAGTTTTTTGGTTGCACCATATAAATTGTTTCATCAATGTCGTCATTGAGAAATGTTGTCTTAACATCCATCTGATATAGCTCAAGGTCAAAGTGCGCAACAAGTGTCATGATTGTCCTAAACGAGTCTTTCTTTGAAACCAGGGAGAATGTCTCTTTATAGTCGATGTCTTCCTTTTAAGTGAAGTCTTTAGCTACAAGACGAGCCTTATATCTCTCCACATTACCTTTTGAATCCCTATTGGTTTTGAATATCCATTTACAACCAATGGACTTTGTATTTTTAGGTAATGGGATAAGATCTCAAACTTGATTGTCTTGCATAGACTTGTACTCCTCATTCATAGCATCTCTCCACTTTTGAGAGTTAGAATCATGCATGGCTTGATGGAAATTGATTTGATTATTTTCCACCAATCCATCATTTTCCTTATGTTCTTGGAGAAAAACTATGTAATCATTCGGAATAGCTTTTCTTTTTTCTCTCGTGGATCTCCTTAATGGTAATTGTCCTTGAGGTTGTTGAGTTTGTTCCTCTGGAACGTTTACTTCAATTTGAACAGGGAGTTGTTCAACATTGTCTTGTTGAGGTTCCAGATTTGCTTCTTGATCAATGACAAGTACAAAAACATGTACATTGTCAAAAACAGTAGTAGGAGTCGAAACCAATTCCTCCTCAAAGACAATGTCTCTTACCTTATTTCTCCCCCCAAACTCAACATCCTCCAAAAATGTCGCAATTCCCGTTTCAAAAATAGACCTAATTGTGGGATCATAAAATTTGTAGCCCCTATATCGCTCTGAATAACTAATAAAGTAGTTGCTTACTGTCTTGAAGTCCAATTTGTTTTCATTTGGCCTATAAGGCCTAGCCTCAAATGGACATCCCCAAATGTGAAAGTGTTTTAAACTAGACTTTCGGCATGTCCAAAGTTCATAAGGAGTTTTGGCAGCTGTTTTAGTTGGTACTCTATTTAGGATATAAGCTGATGTCTTTATTGCTTCTCCCCAGAATGATTCTGGTAAGGTAGAATGACTAATCATACTTCTTACCATATCCTTAAGAGTTTTGTTTCGTCTTTAAACGACACCATTCATGCTAGGTGAACCTGGCATGGTGTACTGTGGGACGATTCCACATTCCTCTAGGAATTTAGCAAATGGTCCTGACATTGTTCTCCTGAACCATCATATCTACCGTAGTACTCTCCACCACGATCAAATCTAACGCACTTAATTTTCTTACTGAGTTGGTTTTCAACTTCAATTTTGAAAGACTTGAATACATCCAGTGACTCTAATTTTTCATGAATGAGATAAAGGTACCCATAACGTGAGTAGTCGTCTATGAATGATATAAAGTATTGTTGAACATTCCAAGAAGTCGTAGAGAATGGTTTACAGATATCCATATGTATCAATTCTAAGACGTTTGAAGATCTATTAGCACCTAATCTCTTTCGTTTGGTATGTTTCCCTTTGATGCACTCAACATAGATATCTTAGTCTGAAAAATCAAGTGAATCCAAAATGCATTCTAACACAAGTCGTTCAATTATAGATTTCGATATATGACCCAAAAGTTTGTGCCATAATTTTGCTGAATTTTCTTTGTTTAGCTTGCGTTTAGTACCCGTGAATTCGCATCCAATGTTTCATTATATGATGCAATAGTATCAAGTAAATATAGGTTATCAAATATACTTAATGAACCAGTACCAACAATATTTGAATTCAATGAAAGACTAAACTGATTGTTTCCAAATGAACAATTATAACCAGCTTTGTCCAATAAATAAACAGAAACCAATTTCTGTCAAAAGGACGGTACAACAAAAGTGTCTTTCAAATCCAAATAAAAACCAGTTCTCAATAATAACCTAAACTGTCATATTGCCTCAACATCCACCAATTTTCCATCGCCCACAAAAATGTATCTTTCAACATCATTTGGTTTCGGTAGCTCAGGCAACCCTGCATAGAAACACTTATGTGAGTGGTAGCACCAGAATCTAACTATCAAGTGCTTCTAGATACTGAAGCAAATTTAACCTCAAAACAGACCAAAGTAAAGAATGTACCTTTCTTGGCACGCCAAGCATGATACTGACTACATTCTTTCTTTACATGTCTTAGCTTTCCACAAAAGAAACATCCTTGATTTTCCTTAAGTTTCTTTTGCTCTGGACCCTTAGCAGCTTCATTTTTCTTTCTTTTCTTGCTTTTATCCTTAGAGGTATTTGCCAGATAAGTACTTTCAAATCTCTCTTGCTTCAACATTTCCTCTTCTTGCACACAATATGAAATGAACTCGTTAAGAGTCCATTTCTTCTTTTGACAGTTATAACTGACTGAAATGTGCAGGAAGAGATATCAATACGAAATGCACGAGAAAGTCATCAGACAACTCGAGCTTTAGTGCCTTAAGTTTGGAAGCAATGTGAGACATCTCCATGATGTACTCCCTTATGTTTATCTTGCCTTTGTACTTCATTGAAATCAAGCTAGCTAAAAGTGTGATTGTTTCAGCCTCATCATTTTTTTGCAAAACGTTTTTCAATTTCAGCAAGGAAATCACTGGCCTTAGTTACCCATTCAAATATTGTGCCTCTAAAGGCTTCCGGAATGCCGCGCTTAATGATCATTAGACTCATGCGATTAGAACATTCCCACTTCTCAAAGTTTCTCATTTCTTTAGAAGAACTTTCAGCCGTAAGAGAAGCGGGTTGCTCTATCCTTAGTGCAAGGTCTAGATCCATGCAGCCAAGAACGATTAAGACGTTCTCTTTCCAATCCTTGAAGTTTGTCCCATTAAGCATGGGAATACTGTTTGCATGGGCAGATATTGAAGTAGCAGACATAATAGCTGTATAGATAATTAACCTAATGAGCATGCATGTTCACATCATAATCTAAATAAACAATCTTTAAGTTCAAATAATTATGGAATACATCTCAAGATACCTAACACAACATTAATATCAAGTCTTTGAACAGTAATATTAACTTGTAAGTGGTATTCTTGGTGTGGTGATCAAATGTTGACAATAATTCCTGTCAAACAATAAATCTATCTTTGGATCGACTTATTATTCATATGAAAGCCTTATCATTGTCACATATTTATCACTATAAGTGTGTATGCAATTCGGCCAAATATTATCCTTCCTTTGGGCCAGCTAATATCTGCATGAACTCACAAACACAAACATCTTAACATTCTCAATAAACTAATCTACATAAGAGATGTCACCAAAGTGACATCTTGTTTCAATTAGTTTAATCAAATGTTAGACAAACTATATAAGTCATTAGATGCATCCCAAGAAACATTTAAATTTTAAAAATTTCAAATAAATTGCCTTGAGAAAAATAATAAATAAATAACGGACCTAAGTAATGTACCTGATTTACTTGATTTAAGGTCCATTATTTAATTTTCTGAATTTTTTATTATTATTATCAGGGTGGCTCAGACAGATTATGCTAAGTGCAATTAGCCAAAAGAGAATTGACCAATTTTCTGAACTAGAACAAAGCGACCCATCTGACCTCGCAAGATTTAACCATGTCCCAGCAACCCATCAGACCCAGGCCCAACAACCCAAATACATTTCAATTAAGTTGTGGCCCATAAGAATGAGTCCAGTATAGTTATAAATAGTTAACCAATTTGGAAGCCCAAGACCCGACCCAATGACCCTTCTCTCTTACCATCTTTCTTACCCAATTTCTGCAAACAGAAAGAAAAACGGGGAATAGGGAAGGATGAATCACGGATTGCTCACCCAATTATGGTTGGGTTAGCCGAAAATATATGACTTGATCAATTTCTGATATTTGATATTTCGTTTTTAATCATTTTATGTGAGATATTTTTTTTTAAAAAAAACTTGATTTTATGCCAAAAGTTCATCCTAAATTTCATAATCTCTCAAAGAATCAATCATGGAGTAGGCTCTGATACCACCTATAAGATTACATTTCTACTGACATAGTTGCATGCTCCATATTGAATCAATCAGAAAAAAAAATAACAAGAACAAAACGGAAGCGTACCTTGATCCATGATAGCACTTCAAGAAATGGATGAGTCTTGATCTTTCAGTTGATAACGTATGTTTTTCTGTATATCTCTCTATAGAAAGGAATTTCAGAAGAAACAAAATACACGCTCAACTGGGGACCATAACCTAGAAGTTATAACTGACGGGTTATTAGTTATTCTAACTTACCAATTTCTAATTTGGTCCTTCATCAAATTAGAAATTGCTTAAGTGTACCTACACATTAAGCCATTGACATTTAATACCTTAGCCCAATTAACCATATTAGATCACAATTTATTTGGACTATACTTTAAGATAACAATACACATTAAACACATATATGTGCCCACACATATTGAATTTTTCCAACATTAATATCTAGTTCATCACTTTTTTATTAATATAAAAGTTTGGAATCCTTCAAACTCCTGCTCGCTTTCAGAAAAAAAAAAAAAAATTTCACAACCAAGACCATAAACCACATGTAGACCACCCAATCTTGTTATTTCTTAGATGGTTCTCACCTTGAATTGGCCTTGACGTATAGCCATGGGTGTTGTTATAGTAATCATTTCAATTTTACAATCACAATGATGTAAATTATATAGAAAGCAATAGATGGTGTTGCAGGCATGTACAGCCTTCCAAGTAACTTTCCTTTACTAGTAGCATATACAGTGTGAATATGTGATTGAATATAGTGGCGTGGGGTATATATAGTGTGAACATGTGAGGTATCATGGCGGGGCATTATGCAGATTAAGAGCTATCACAAGCCAGAATAACCAAAAGGTAACACATATTTTGATCTAAATCATGGACAAATAATGTAGAGACAGAGATAAATAACCCAATATCGATCTATTAGCATCGGCATCAACTGCAATGCATGTGCAACAAAATATACACGCTCTTGACTTGACTTAACCAGTACTTGTCAAGAAGAATGGAATTGAGTCACTGTCGAGAAAAAAAGTGCTGTAGGTTACAGCGACGTGGAACTCTTTGTTTCGTGGAAAATTTTGAAATGTCAAGACTTGAACGAATTAAGGCCTTACAATTAGCTTATTATCTTGTTCTTGTAAAACAAATTCATTGTAAAACAGGAAATTCAAATCCTTGTAAAGAATAGTTAGATTGAGTCATTAGTGTCGGAGACGTATTGTACGTGAGATGTTGGAGATTCTGGATTGTAGCGAAGAAACCACATGTAAACCACCCAATCTAGTTTTTTTCTTTCTTAATTAGATGGTTTTCACCTTGAATTGGCCTTGATATATACTTATGGGTGTTGTTATAGTAATCATCTCAATTTTACAATCACAATGATGTTAATCATATAGAAAGCTATAGATTGTGTTGCATGCATGTACAGCCTTCCAAGTAACTTTCCTTTACTAGTAGTATATATACTGTGAATATGTGATTGAATGTAATGGCGTGGGCTTGTTTGTGAGGGAGGTATCATGGCGGGGCATTATGCAGGTTTCCATAAGCTTTCACTACATGCTCAATGTTCAAAAGAAACTATTCTTCTAACATGTTGGACATGTTGCATGCGTTCCAAAGGGGGATCAAACCCGTGATCTACATTGCTTCAATGCTATTGCAAAGTCGTGATGTAAAGCAATAAGGGCGTACAATATTTGGGGCCTTACAAGGTAGAGAATATTCTAAGGCAAATGCATGAGAATCTACAGCCATTTTCCTTCACTAGCTTTACAATATTTGGGTCGACTCCTACATGAGCATTCAACATCCTTTACTTAATCTCCATATATAAATCTTATCCGTGTGTTTTAAGTTTCTCTTCATCGCATACATACGCGCTTTTACTACGTACATTGACTTCGAAAAATCAAAAACAAGCCAGAATAACCAAAAGGTAACACATATTTTTATCTAAATCATGGACAAATAATGAAGAGACGGATAAATAACCCATGTCTATTTCACAGTAGAGCGATTAACAACGAGCACCTGTATATGCTCTGTGGCTTCTTGTCATCTATTAGCATTTGCATCAACTGCAATGGATGTGCAGCAAAATATACACGCTCTTAGACTTGACTTAACCAGTACTTGTCAAGAAGAGTAGAATTGAGTCACTGTCGAGAAGAACTTGCTGTAGGTTACAGTGCTGTGGAACTCTTTGTTTCGTGGAAAATTTTGAAATGTTAAGACTTGAACGAAGGCCTTACAATGAGCTTATTATATGGTTCTTGTAAAACAAATTCATTGTAAAACAGGAAATCCAAAATCTTATTAGATTGAGTCAATAGTGTCGAAGACGTATTGTATGGGAGATGTTGGAGATTCTGGATTGTAGAGAAGACTACAGAGTCTCTGGAGATTATGGTGAAGCTCGACTTGACCTCATACTCATTTCCAAGTCTTCCACAAGTTGCTTCCTGTCTCATTCCTTCTTATCTATGTCTATGCTCAATTTATACTGAGACTTCAATTGATCTCTGTGTTTGAACCTCTCTTCCATATACTTACAAAAAACAATGATGGAGCACTCAAATTTGAAATCAGTAGGGATGTTTTGGTCGTCTTGCCTTATTCATGCAGTGGTGCTTCTCTTCAGCTTTAACTCATTGGCCTTGCCTTTACATTAATTTGCAAAATACATTATTTTACAGTGTACCAAGCGAAGTCTTAATACCATCTTGATGCATCTTAAAACTCTCTTAATTACTCTAGTTAGGAACCGTAATAATATGATGAAAAGGCCTCAAAATTCTTTGATTTTTGTCAGGAAAATGCTTGAAGTTCTCCAATTTTTTTACACCTTTAACAGAAAATAAATAAAAATAAAAATAAAAATGCAGGGACCTGATTATTGAAATATTTTAATAGAAAATGTTGTTGCCAAATCTCAAAAATATGTCAAATTGAAAAGCTTTTTTTGGTTAACAAATTAACTTATAGATTGAGAGTTTCTCAAATTTCTTCACTATTTCAGTGCATTTCTTGTTAACAAGTTACAACAATCATTTGTTATTAGTTGTTTCCCCAATTCTAGGTAGCAAGGCTTTATAGCCACTTTTTTTGCTAAATTTTGGGCTTTTTACACTTCTACCCCTTCTATAGATAATGTTTGTAGTTATATTTTAAAGAGAATGGGTAAAAGTGTAAAAAACACCAGGCCTGGCAAAAAAATGGCTTTAAAGTATGGCGACCTAGACAAATTGGAGTTGTTTTTCTCAAAAAAAAGTACTATTTATCATGCACTTAAATTCCGCTACAAGTTATCCCAGGACCAAATTAAACTAAATGTTAAATTTCAATTTATAGTTTTTCAATTTATCCATCCGTTTGTTTGGCCAACATGTGAAAACTTTTTAGTAGGCATGCAACAACATTCAAAAATACTATTAATCCTTCCATATTAGTCTACAATTTTCCGATAACACCTATTCCTAATATTACAAGTAATCTCTACATCCAACGATAGAATCAGCCACTCCCTTAAATTTTACAGTGAAACCCGAATACCTTGTCAAGAATGCAAAAACTGCAGACCTTCAAGTTACAAAGATAAACTGGCATTTGTATTCTTTAACTGCTTGACTGGGGCTTCCTACATGTAATATCCACAACCCCAGATACGATATCAATAATACATAAACACCACCATTAAAACCGCGATAACGTAAAAGGTCTCAGGATGGTTGAATATGACTCAAAACTAAATCCAGTACCAGGTCAAGTTAAATAATAGTGGCGAGCCAATCCACCAAGTACTCAGACCCAATGTACACAGATTCATGAAAACTGATTAAGCCTGGATAACTTTCACAAACCTAGCTAAATTGAATTGATATTAATTTTCCTTGTTCACACCCAAGGTTTTTTTTTTTTTGAAAGGCATTCAAACCCAAGGTTAATTGATGACACAGTTGTAATCTCATTTAAAACTCACAGTGCTCCAATTAAGAGAAAACTTATTCGAACATGAGAGATGCCATAAGCAAATCAAAATAATTGTTGCCAGATACATAAAACAAGCAGTCTAACTTACAAAATATGGAACTTGAATCAGGGTTATAGTTCATGAAATCATTCAGTTGGCCTTTGCCCCAACACTGGAATATCCTCGTATCTCTTCTGCATTACAATAAAAAAAAAAAAAAAAAACTTCAGTAATGTAAATGAAAAGGAAAGACGCCTGAAAGAAGGGTAAGAAACTAAATTATATTTATGGCACGCATTAGACTGATTTTACTGTCTGCCCGTCGCCAATTTTCCAGAAAGTGGGTATGGTGTGTGTGTTTTGGGGGGTGGGGGTGGTGTTCCTAAACTCCACTTGGGGAGAGCTTTTTTTTATTGAAAACTAAAGAAAGAAAGTATATAAGGTGATGGTTATAATGTACATAAGCTCCATTCAGAAAACATTAAACGAACAGGTTAATCATACTCGATTATTTGGTAATGATGCTTAATGCAGCCCCTTACATGAAGGAAAATTAGACGGGAAAATAAGTTAAATATGAAAGAGAAGGCAATAACATCCTAGGAACAAACAAATAAAAGCTACTAAGTTCATAGCACACTGCCACCACACTCATTATGCTAATAAGTAGGCTCATACGGAGGGATATCATAAATAAAGCTTCTAGCTAAAAAAGTAACATGATTAAACCAAAAAAGAAAATTCCTATAATTTGGAAGCATGCTGTCTGAGTTCCACGTTGTGAGGAGTAAGCTATAACTAATGTTCCGTTATTTCGAATTCTAATCATTTGTCAGAGCTTGATCAGGGACTAAATACTAATCTTCGTGATTTGCAATACCTGGAGATCCCTCGGTCACAACAGACACTTAGTGTTCAAACAAGAGCTTTGCGCGTGTGTGTGTGTTGGTACTTTGTTTCCCAGTTTACAGAACATAAAATAATTCATTTGAGAAAAAAGGCAAAAACTATAGTGAGAAAGAGATAAGAAATAATACAAAGACACATTCTAGCATAAGGTTTTGGTGACCCCAATTGAATCTTGTGGACCCATGATATTGCCCCTTTTTTAATATAGTCCTAATACCCCAGCTTTAGCTGATGTCCCACACCAAATGATCAAATATATGTTTATTTTGTTAAGACCTGGAGATTTCTCTCTTGCCAAGCGGAGCTTAAGAGAGTGTGCCAATTACCATAAGGTTCTAGATTTTCCCATTAGTCAGTCATTTGAGTAATACAACCAGAGATAGAACTGATCACAAATCCTTGCTAAGACAAGTCCATAGTGTGGACTCCTCCTATGCTATCCTAATTATGAATGAGACCTTCAAATCGTTAAAAAACAAAGAGGAAAGAGTGTATCAATGCCATAAAAGACCTAAAGTATCCACTACCACCTTACTGGAGATCCTCTCTGAGACCTAAAGTTACTGAAGATCCTTTCTCTGAGTCATAAGTTCCAAAACATTGCATATGGAATTAAGGAAAACCAAAGCCTCCTCACCTCATCCATTTCATGGACATCCATGAGAATAATACATCCATGCCCCAAAAAATCCCAACTATCTCTAAACAAGGATGAGGAAGTTCCACAAAATCGAGCAAGATCACCCATCGGAAAAATGTGATACTTGATTCCTCCATGACTCCGCATCCTTTCCGTGCTCATTTAATTGCATTTCACATCTAGCAAGTACATCCTTTGTAGCTGGCCAGTTCCAACCCACTTTACACATGAATTTTTAATTGCTAGAGATATTCCAAATCCCCAAACTACGTAGCAGGGAAGTTAAGGAAGTTGTTTGGGAGAGGAACAAGGTTATCCAAATAGAGATTGGCAAACAATCAAGGTACCCAATTACAAGAAGATCTCCAAACAAGTTATGCAAGCCATTTGTAGAGAAGCCTCGGTTCAAGCCCCTATACTTTGTTATAGTGGGTTGCTAAATGACAAAAAGATGGTTGTTCAGTAAAAGAGAGTTAGTTATGGAATATAGTTCTCAAGGCAACTTTATGGTAGATTTGTAAGGAAATAAATAATAAGAACTTCAGAGACGAGAAAAAAAATATCACTCAGACCTGTGCAAGGACATCAAGGCCATAGGGAGGTAGTGGGACAACATTTAAAGTAAAATTGATCACATTCCTCTTCATGTACGTGTGTTTGATTGTGGCAGTCTGTTTAATCTGTAGTATCTCCTCTTGTATGCCTTCCTTGTTTGATTGACTGATATTTACATAAACCTTCCACTGAGGTTCAGCTTTAAGGATGCCTAATTCAAAATACAAGCTTTTACATCCACAAGATCACAACAAGCCTACTAACATCCCTTCCCCCTTTAGAATACAACGGCTTTTAGTTTGTTCCAGATTAGGAATCCACTTCGGCATAGCACACATGCAGTCTCAACTTGCACCCTCCTTTTTCCTAACACATGCCTTGTAGGAGGCTTATTCAAACCAAGCTCCAAGTGATTTAAGTGGATGGTTTGAGTCAGTAAGACCCAGGACAGTAGGATCTACTCACACATGGGTAAAAGATTTCTATTGAAAAACGTGTTAGGTTGACCAAAGCTATTGAGAAGTTTTATCATTATGGACATTGGTGCACTAAGTTTCCTATCACCTTTGGTATACATAGAAAACCCAGAGATAACCAAAAGACGACGAACACCTTTCCTAATCGACCACCACCTCCATAAGTCATCTACTTTGGAAATTTCTAGCCCCATCAAATAGGTTCTTGAACTTATGAAGCACTTTTTGTAGGGTTAAAAATATTAAGCATTGATGTTCAGTGGATTGATATAGACATTAACCTCGCAAAAAACCAACAAATGAATTTTGAATTATCTACCTCCAAAGTATAAAAAAAAAATAATATATAAATAAACAAAAACCCTAATGTAATTGAATTATTCAATAAATCCCCAAACGAGTACTCCTACTTGTTGCTCGCTCCTATACCGAGTAGAGTTTAAAAGAAAATAGGTAACTGTGGGAGTGTGGGGGCAAGTTAGTCAGTAAACTGTAAAGTGTGAACCTACACATAACAATGTGACTTCTGTGGATGATGAAGTATACTGCTGCTGTCTACATTTTCCAATCAACAAATTAGCATGGCATTGATGTGTGTGGGGAAGTAAGAAGGCTTTCAATCAAACATCGTACACGGTGCTTGTCAACTTAGCTATTTTGACAATCTTCAAATATAAAACAGCAACACACCCACACTAACTTCAAAAAAATGAGAACTAACAACAGCTTCTAAAACTCATAGTTATTAGTTTAATCTCTTCAATAAGGATGACCTCTAAGAACATTGAGGCATTCTTTTGCATAAAAATAAAACCTAACAGCACAACAATTACAAACAATTAAATAAATGGATCCTTAGAAACTCCTCAATTGCGTATTAAAACCGAAAAATAAAATAGAATTGAATTAAAACAATGCTTCCCTAAGATATACAAAACTCTCAACTAAAAAGAGTAACAACGCATTCATTCAACTCGATAAAGAAAAAAAAGGGATAGAGAGACAGATTTCATACCCCAAGATTGTTCATTTCCCAAAGCTTATGAACGCCATAGTCCACCGCCTACACACACATAAAAAATACTCCATCATAAA
The DNA here is from genome assembly GCA_003290165.1 of Berberis thunbergii. Lineage (NCBI taxonomy): Eukaryota > Viridiplantae > Streptophyta > Magnoliopsida > Ranunculales > Berberidaceae > Berberis > Berberis thunbergii. The sequence continues at coordinate 57,971 of QNQO01009057.1, forward strand.
ATTCAATTAAAAAAAACCCTAATTCAACTGTACATTTTGATCCATCTAACAAATACCAAATCGAAACCCTCGATCGAGTTTCAGATCAAACAAAAAAAAAAACCTACCCGTTCTCCAGCGAAGGCACCAGCGATGACGAAGGTGACGTAGACGGAGTTCCGACGCATGAGAACTCTGTAGAGACCTTCGAAGAGACCTCCGCCGCTTCTCCGAACTGCTGAAGACATTGTTTGTGATCTCTGTTTGCTTGATTTGATTTTATTCGCTTCACTGCTCTGATCGATCGGCTGAGCTTTCAAGTAGATGAACTACTCGTATTGTATTGTGCCTGCCGTGCGAGGTCTTCGTTTCGAGGTCTTCGTTTATCTTGCACACCAGGTTGATCACCTACTTTCGAATGGGATATATTTAATCTATAGTTCATTATTATTGCTATGTACATCCACTATTTTCACCTAGTCTTACTACTAAATATCAACTTTATTGCAAATTTGCAATATATTTCCTTGGTATCGCGATAGGGACGAACCCAGATAAATGGATGATATTTACTTTAATTGAATTATTATTTTTTCAACATATGAGAATATAAATAATTCTTAAGAAAACATTGAATCGATGAACCAATGAATGGGTCTTCATTTACAAAATACGTTGTTATGAAAATGAGCTAAATTGCTGGTGAGATGATTTATTGATTTTGTTATAGTCGTATAGTTTTAGCTTTGTGAAAGCAATGAGATACCAAGAGAGTAGGAAAGCTAATTGGAATGAAAATCACAAAAGAGAATATAGGCGGTTATTAACTGACACCATCACTTTTGTTGAAGAAGACCACCAAATCACTTTTTTATTTTTTTATCTATTAAATGATAGCACCACCCTCACTTTCTCTTCTCTCTTCTTCGGAGCAACACCATTACCTCGCCCTACCACGCCCTGCCACTAACGACGGACAGTGGTGGTGGTGGTGGTGTTTGATGGAGAAAAAATAAATAGAAAGGAAAATAATAAGAAGAGGGGAGGATGAGAGGTGATGGGGTTGGGGTGGTGGTGGTGGTGATGGTGTTTGATGGAGAAGAAGAATAATATAAAGGAAAAAAAGGGAGGAAGATGACGAGAGGTGTTGGGGTGGTGGTGGTGAATGATGGAGAAGAATATGAAGACGAGGGAGGAGGAAATGTGGCGGTGGCGGGTAGTCGTGGTGAATGATGGAGAAAAAAGAGAGAGAAAAAATATAGGTAAATATGAAAAGAAAAGTGGTAGGATTTTTTTGTTTATATTGGTGGTGTCATTTAGCAAATGTCTAAAAATTAGTTGGTTAATAGACATAGGAGTTATTTATGTAGGTACAGGTATAACCCATCTACTAACTTTTTTCTTTTATTTAGAATCTTATGTATTACAATTCAGAATATTATTCACAGCTGACTGGAATAAACTTGAGGTTGGAGATAAAAGATTGCTATGATTGAAAGTTAAAAATGTGTTGAGGATTGAGATTCATTTCATATGATGACATGTTTGTAAATATAAAACATGTATAAAAAAAATGGTGAAAAAGTTGGTTGAATGTATATGTTGCGGAGAAAGAAAGTATTATGTTTTTTTTTCTTCAAAATAAAAATTATCATAACCATCTACTTAGTTGTCAGAATTTGGTAAATTTGATATCATTGAAATGCATTTTTTAAGATCTTTCAATCGTAACAAATAATTAATAAAAACGCTAAATATTAAAAATATGTATATTTTTTAGTATTAAAACGTCAAATGCATTTAACGCCGTGACTATTTTCAATTTTTTTTTTCAAATGAATGAAAATGGCTTCTCAGACATATTCAAACAAGGAATTCGAATTTCAACAAAACCAATGACCAATACAAGCAAGTCGTTAGTATTTTTTAATGTCTTCCAGTAAAAAAATAAAATCACACATCTTAATGCATCTATATATACAATTCAGATGGTGTTTTACTATTCACAGTTGTCTGGGACAAACTTGAGATTGGAGATAAAATATGGCTATAATTGAAAGTTGAAAATGTGTTGAGGGTTGAGATTCATTTCATACGATGACATGTTTGTAAATATAAAACATGTATAAAGGCAAAAATTATGAAAAAATAGTGAAAAAAGTTTGTGAAATGTACATGTGACGGAGAGAGAAAGTATTATGTTTCTTAATTTTTTTTCAAAATGAAAATTATCATAACTATTTACTTAGTTGTCGGATTTTGGTATACTTGATATCATTGAAATGCATTTTTTAAGATCTTTCAAACGAAACCAATAATTAATAAAAACACTAAATATTAAAAATATGTAGATTTTTTAATATTAAAAACGTCAAATGCATTTAACGTCGTGAGTATTTTTAAATTTTTTTATTTCAAATGAATGAAAATGGCTTCTCAGGCATATTCAAACAAAGAACTCGAATTTCAACAAAACCAATGACCAATACAAGCAGGTCGTTAGTATTTTTTTAATGTCTTTCAGTACAAAAAAAAAAAAAAATCCGACATCTCATTGCATCTATATTACAATTCATAATGGTGTTTTACTATTTATAGCTAACTGAGACAAACTTGAGGTTGGAGATAAAAGATAGATAGGATTGAAAGTTGAAATGTGTTAAGGTTGAGATTCATTTCATATGATGATATGTTTGTAAATATAAAACATGTGTAAAGAGCAAAAATAATGAAAAAATTGTGAAAATGTACATGTGGCGGAGCGATAAAGTGTTATGTTTCTTTTTTTTCAAGATGAAAATTATCACAATTATCTACTTAGTTGTCAAATTTTGGTAAACTTGATATCATTGAACGAAAATGCTAGAAAACCATGTTTTTGCAACCGGGGTTTGTAACCATGGTGACATGGCGTGATCTTGAAAGAATGATAAAATCCCCAAAGTGTTTATGTGTATCTCGAGATTGTAAAAAACCTCTTATAGCAATGCCACATCATGCTAGTTATAAAACATGGTTGCAAAACTCAGTTCCCCTAGCCTCAGTATTAAAAACATCTAATGCATTTAACGCCGTGAGTATTTTCAATTTTTTTATTTCAAATGAATGAAAATGGCTTCTCAGACATATTCAAGCAAATAACTCGAATTTCAACAAAACCAATGACCAATACAAGCAAGTCGTTGGTATTTTTTAATGTCTTTCAGTACAAAAAAAAAGAGTGAGACCTCTTAATGCATATCTATATTACAATTCAGAATGATGTTTTACTATTCACAGTTGTTTAGGACAAACTTGAGGTTGGACATAAAAGATTACTAGGATTGAAAGTTGAAAATGTGTTGAGGGTTGAGATTCATTTCATATGATGACATGTTTGAAAAAATAAAACATGAAGAGTAAATAACATGAAAAAATTGTGAAAATGTTAGTGGAATGTAGATGTGGCGGAAAGAGAAATTATTGTTTTTTTTAAATAAAAACTATCATAATTATCTTCGTAGTTGTCGAATTTTGGTAAATTTGATATCATTGAAATGCAATCTTGAAAATCTTTCAAACGAAACCAGTGATCAATACAAAACTTAAAATTTCAAAATATGTATTTTATTATTAAAACAAGTATTTTTAATATTTTAATGCCTGAGTATTATATTTTTAAATAAATTAATAAACATTTAGAGAAAGACCCCGAACATTCAGTCGATTCTAATTTTAACCAAGTTTGACTCTAAAAACTAAGTTTATATTTTAAAATATAATTTTTTAATGAAACTGATTGAGGGCAATTATGGTGAGGATGTCCACTACAAGATAATTAGCAGCAAAAAAAATGTTTATAGAGTGCCAACGGCGCGGGTAATATACTAGTCTATATTACAATTCAAAATTATGTTTTACTATTAACCAAGTTTGACTCTAAAAAAATGAGTTTACATTTTAAAATATGATTATGTAATAAAACTGATTGAGGGCAATGGTGGTGTGGATGTCCACTGCACGATAATTAGCAGCAAAAAATGTTTATGGGGTGCCAACAACACGGGTAATATGCTAGTATAAAAACAAATTAGTTGAATAGCTTGTAGTATATTAGGCGTTGGCTATGCTACGACACAATATGCATTCTTAAGCTTTACTAAGACAAAAGACACTCCCAGGTTATACAATGCAATTACTATGAGTTCTTTTGAACAAATTATCACACCCGTGCCTATGACACTCCACCGAAATCTATCTTATGTACTACACTTATTTCGATACTAATTATTGATCATTGTGGTCTTTGACACACCTTTGACATAAGCTCTTTTTGTATCTTTATGTTTATGCACTCATCTAGTCTTGATATGCCTTTGACACTATTTTTTTTTTTTTTATATAGGTTTAGTGTGACTCATTTTTAAATTAGATAATCTATATTTCCTTCAGATTTGGTCTTCCATATAACCCAGATGCACAATACCTAATTCTAGTAACTCTATTCAATGTGCCTACGATGCTCTCCCGATACATTATACATGTCTTACATGCATTTGAAACTAAGTTATTGATACCAATGAAAATTATATTACGTACAATGATTATGCCATATAATTGTCCCAAAACACAAATTTCAGGATATTCTTTGCGAAATCGGATGAGAAAACCCCTACTAAGAATTTTTAAAATGAAGTAATCTGTCATATGAATTTTAACTTGAAACGACACTATATGGGATTGAAGAATGACCCTAATATATGTGAGAAAATTATACAAAATGACACAACAATGACACAAATTTACCATATATACATGTAGCCAAACATAGTATTACAATGTCCTCAAAAATGGTTTTCGATTGTTTGGTATAAAATGAGTTTTAACATTTCATATTCTGTAACATAATCATAACAAAGACAAAGAAAAATAATATTATAAAGATTAGAGTAAGTAAAAGTAATTGAATTAAATAAAACATCAACATTGTTTATTAAAATACATCCATGCTACAAAAAAAAATGAATAGCCATTGGCATGACATCTCAACGGTTAGAGCTTGGTGGATGGTACCACTAGGTTATGGGTTCAAACTCAGCTTGCGGCATCTTTAGTGGGTTCTGGGATCATATAAAACCCTGCTTGCCTTTAAAAAAAAACCAATTTAGGTTCAAACCTTAAAATTCTCTCTTCCCATTAAAGCCATCGACATGCCTTTTAAATAATTTGAATAAGTAAAATTAAATAAGGCACAATTCCATAATAATTTTTGCAGCACTTCTACAGGGCCTAGGAAACCAGCCTGGTTTCCTGCCTGAGGGAGTAAAAATACAATTTTGCCCCCCCGGGGTTTCCCAGGCCATTAAGAATTTTTGTAACTTTTGATTGGTTGAGTATGGTGCAAAGACGCGATACTAAAACAAACTTAACTTTAAAGCTCATATAAAACTTATTTATGCCTGTGGTAATATAGAATTTAAATTAGGCAACAACTACTCCACATCAGCAAAAGCATTTTCTCACACCACTATGTACTTTTTTTCGTTTTTTTTTCCTACTAACCCACACCACCACCACCCAAAAAACTATTTTTTGAAAAAATAGTAACTTAACTTAAAAATAGGGTAATTTTCGATCAATTTAAACCCTCAATTGAAAGCGATTTTCAAGCTCATCAAAACATAAAAGTTGTAATACTATGAGTTGAATAATAAACATAACTTAAATCACTTGAAAAATGTTTTGAAACAAGCAAGTTATGATCATTTTACTAAAGTCGCGCAAATTTGTCTTGCAATAAAAACGGGATAGTGTTCCTGACTTTCAGCCAACTTATATGCTCGATCAAAATCGATTATCAAGTCATCCAAATATGAAAATTTTAGTACTCTGAGTTATCTAATAAACACAACTTGAATCACTTAAAAATGTTTTGAAATGAGCAAGTTATGATCATTTTACTAAAGTCGAGCAAATCTATCTTGCAATAAAAACAGGATAGTGTTTCTGAATTTCTCCCAACTTATGTGCTCAATTGATACCGATTCTCAAGTTGATTTATACATAAAATTTTTAGTACTCTGAGTTATCTAATAAACACAACTTGAATCACTTGAAAATGTTTTGAAATGAGTAAGTTATGGCCATTTTACTAAAATCGCGCAAATCTGTCCGAAAAAATTTGTTGTGCCAAATCTCGCCTGGAACAATGCGAGGTTTTGGAAAAAACTCACAAAGTTCCGGGGGAACAGAAAATTTCAGCAATTTTTTTTACTGTTCGCCCAAATCAATGCGAGATTTTGCCAAAACCTCGCATTGTCTTAGGCAAACAATATTTTATTTTTGTGATTTCTGAAGTTTACTTTGTTTTTATGATTGAAAATTTTTATGAAGTTTCCATGAAATTACTTTGTTTTTCTGAAATTTTTTGGGAAGGTTGCGGTTTGGGTTCAATTTTGAGGGAAAGGGAAGAGATTTTGCAGGAAAGGGAAGAGATTTTCAAGGGAGATGAAAGATATTGGTTTCGATTTGAATGTTGGGAGAGATTTGAATGTGGGAGAGGAAAGAGATTCGAATGGGGGAGAGAGAAATTGCGTTTTGATTTGAATGAGGAGGGGGGAAATGTTGATTTTTGGTTTATATAGGTGATGTGGCAGAGTATCGTGGTGTGAAAAAGAAAGTAGGTGGTATGAGAGAGTAGAATGGTGTGAGAAAACACTTATGGTGGTGTGGAGTAGTCCCTGCCTTTAAATCAAGTTTTAGAAAAGAAGAATACAATAGATGTTACTTTTTGTTTTTTAAAACACCACAATAAGTAGGGATTTTTTCGGACGAATCGGATCAGAAACAAGTGTTTCGATTTCCATTCCAAAAAATTTCAGAACTGAAATTCGTTTACAATTTCCATTCCAAAATTGAGGGTTTTTTTGAAAATTTTGGAATTTAACTTTCAGAGTATGGTGTTAGACTCAATTAAATTATCGAATTTTTCTTTTTTTGATTATTTTCATATCCGATTCGGAAACTCAACTTATAATAACTCAAGTAATTATGATATATATTCTAATTTTATCAATAGGATAAATGAAATATATATTGTTTTATCTTACAATTTAACATTTTAATGAGTTATGCGTCTCACCCTAGTCCTGGATCATCCCTTTGTGCCTGGGAGGATGGTCCGCACGTGATCAGACCACTCTACCCTTCTCTCCATGGGTTGGAGAAGTTAGAGAGAGTAGAGTTGGTCCGATCACGTTCGGAGCACCCTCCCAGACACAATTCGATGCTCTCTAACCAGATTCCATAGAAAATTTTCAATATAATATATGATAATGACATCTTATATACTTAAGAAAAGTTTTGAACAAATAGAAGTTTTAGAGCGGATCACTTTCTGCAAGTTTTAGAACTTTTTGGGTTGAAATCGGATATTTCAAACAAATTCTAGTTCCATTCCAAATAAATTGTTGGAAATTAGAAACTTTAGATTCCGATAGTTTGAAATAGGAATTTTTTTTCTAAAATTTTCTATTAGAAATTGGTAAAAATCAGATTTCCAATTCAACTTGCATCCCTAATAATAATTTATAGCCATTATATACTTGATCACCCTTAATCTATTTGCATTATATTATGAGCTTTGCTAGGGCGCACCGGTATTTCAACCGGATGGTGCTAGGCACGTGCGATTAAGGTGAGAAAAAAAAAAAAACACACACACACACAAACAACCCCAAAATGCAAAATCCTCTTCTCAATCTCCATGAACTCATCTCCACCACACTCCCTTTCTCACTCGATTCTTCTTCCCCAAAATGCAAAACCAAACCCTAAACCCCTATTTATCCTCTTCTCAATCTCCATGAACTCATTCCACACACACTGAACAGTTAGATTAGATACATAGATAGAAAGATAGATTAGAGGAAAAGATTCTATCTTGAAGTCATAATCAATGGCGTCGCCTCTCCCAAGAGCCCCAACTCGTATCCGAACCAACCCCATCAGCGAAGCAACATCAAGGGTCTGTGACAAGGTTTGGATCCTCATCGATGGGGTCTGTTGCAATAAACCCAGAGGTATGAGAGACTGAGTGATTGAAGCTGCTCCTCAATCTTCTTCTCCTCCATCTCTCCCTGTGCCAAAACCTCTCTTTTTTGCCCCGCTTTAGTCACACGTGCCTGGCACGCCTGGATGGGCACGTGCCTAGCACCATCCAGGTGAAATACCAGTCAAAAAACCGGTGCGTTTTAGAATTTTCGTTATATTATTGATCACGATTAAGCTTTCCTTATTATTTAGATACCTAACATCATCAACCACTCAATTTTGCAGTGCCTTTAGCAAAATAGAGTTTTAAATTGAATTTTTATTGTTTTCATTAACAACCCTTCACATTAGTAAATGATAGAACAAATCTCAACAAGTGATTACTACACATAAACTTCATCAATAGATCTAGAACTAAATTAATTAAATGTCGACCGTTAAATTGTTTTTAAAAGAAACTTTAAAATTGCTACCACTGACTGGTGTCAAAGACATGGAGTTAGAAGGATCAAATGAAGGATTTCAAGTTCGAAAGCTTCATATTTCAGACAAATCCAAAGGTTTCATAGAGCTTCTACGACAACTAAGCATCTGTGATTCCATATTTGATACAGACTTTGAGTTAAAATTTCAAGATCTAACCTCATACTGTGACAATCATGTGATCTGCGTAATTGAAGATGATCAATCAGGAAAGATTATTGCAACTAGAAGTGTGTTTGTGGAGAAATTTTTTTTGAGAAATTGCGGGAAAGTAGATCACATTGAAGATGTTGTAGTGGATTCAAATGCTCGAGGGATGAAATTAGGGCAGAAAATCATTGAATTTCTCACAAACCATGCTCGATCAATTGGGTGTTATAAAGTGATTCTTGATTCTAGTGTTGACAACAAAGAATTCTACGGCTTTAAACAGAAAGAGATTCAAATGACTATGTATTTCAATTGAAAAACTGTATGTATGATTTTGTTGTGTCTATCTAATTTATCAATAAGTTCTTGTAATCGAATAATTTGTTAGATTGTTGGTCTATTGCTGTAAATTGTTCATTTTGACCCAAACGAAACACTACAATGTTCTTGACTAGACTTGCTCTCATCATATACAACAGTTTGGAGTGAATTATGAATTATACACATATACAGATGACAATTATGTATATAGTATGAAAATGTTCAGCGGTAGGTGAGGTAACATCAATAACACGTAGATATTAAAGGCACATCAATGGAAGCCTTAAACTGGTCTAGATGAACCAAACGTAACCAACACGTGCCTCCCACGTGAGGTTCAACTGGCGCGCAACAAAACCAATTCAAGTTTTGCAGCAGACAGAGACCGTAACCACAACCTTGTGCACATATTATCCCCACCATCACTCATGTGTTATCAGAGATTCACTTCTCTTACAACCACCAATTGCTTTAAGTCTCTTTTAACTCTCATAGACACCTCCACAACCCTTCAAGAACTCCGCCAAATCCATGCGAAATCGATCACTTCCGGGCTCTCTTATGGCCATTTCATACTCACCAAGCTTATCAAATCCTTTTTATCAAACAACTATCTCGATTATGCTCATCACTTATTCGATCGAACACAAGGGGTTGATATTCTGATATGGAACTCCCTGATCAGGGCATACTCTTGTTCAGAAACCCCTATTGTTGCTATATCTCTATATAACAAGTTGATGGTCAGTAGAGATGTCAATGTTGATAACTACACCTTTCCTTTTGTTTTCAGGGCGTGTGCCGGTGTTTCGGCGATTGAAAAAGGGAGGGAGGTTCATGGACTGATTACTAGAATTGGGTATGACTTGGATAGATTTGTTAGGAATTCTTTACTTAGTTTTTATACTACTTGTGGAGAAATTGAAAGTGCGCGGTGGGTTTTTGATGAATTTACTGAAAGAGATGTTGTTTTGTGGAATGCTATGATCATGGGTTACGCTCGAGTGGGGAGGGTTTCGGGTGTTATTGAGGTTTTTAAGGAAATGTTGGAGTTGAAAGAGACTAGTCCGAATGAGGGAACGGTGTTGGGTTTATTAACGGGTTGTTTGGTGATGAAGGATATTGAATTAGGCAGGGAGATACATGGGTATTTAATGAAGAGGATGGACTATACGGTTGGAGTTAAAGTGGGTGCTGTCTTGGTTGATTTTTATGCGAAATGTGGATGTTTGAATGATGCAAGGCGTGTCTTTCAAGAAATGGAAGAGATGAATACTGTGGCGTGGAACTCACTAATATGTGGTTACTCGCAAAATGCATGTCCACTCCAAGCTATTGATCTTTTTAGGGAGATGTATGTTTCAGATGTAAAGCCCGACAAGTTCACAATCTCGGGCGTATTATCTGCTTGTTCACAAACGGGAGCTTTAAATTTAGGCAAGTGGATACAACAATTTGCTGAAAGGAACAATATTTATGATGTTTTTGTTGGGACTGCTTTGGTTGACATGTATGCAAAGTGTGGTTTGGTGGAGATCGCTAGAGAAGTTTTTAATAATATGCCAACAAAAACCCTTGCTACATGGAATGTTATGCTTTCGGGATATGCATCACATGGGAAAGCACGGTGTACACTTGGGTTATTCAATGAAATGGAGAAATCCAGAGCTAGACCAGATTCAATCACCTTCATTGCCGTCTTGAGTGCCTGTGCTCATACAGGATTGGTTGAAGAAGGTCGCCGGTATTTCTATACAATGATGGAAAATTACAAGATAGAGCCCAAGGTTGAGCACTATGGATGCATGGTGGATCTCCTTGGTCGTGCTGGGCTCTTGAAGGAAGCTAAGGAGTTGATTGAGAGAATGGAGGTAGAGCCAAATGTAATTGTGTGGGGTGCTCTACTCAATGCTTGCAGTGTCAAGGGTAATGTTGAGATAGGTGAATGGGTAGCTAACCGTGTATTTCAATTGGATCCCATGGATGGTGGATCTTACGTGCTCTTGTCGAATATGTATGCAGCGGCTAAAAGATTTGATGGAGTCAGAAAAGTCAGGGAAATAATGGCACAAAGAAGTGTTAACAAACCGCCTGGGTGCAGCATGATTGAGGTAGGGGATATTCTTCATGAGTTTGTTGTTGCGGATAAATCACACCCTAAATCAGTAGAAATTTACTCAATGTTAGATGAGTTATGCCAAAAATTGAAGATGGAAGGATACATTCCCAATATTATGCTAGATCAAGAGAGCTAAAATATTTATCCTTTCTCCATTTTAAAGAACAGAAAAACTTCCTCTCAAGTTTCGCCAGGAATCAAAGTTGTGGTCCCTTTTTATTTATTTTGGAGATGCCATGGGGAATTGCTTTTCAACAGGGCTTTGCATTAGGAGTACACTGAAGCAAAATTTGGGGAACTTTATCCTTCCAATCTTATGCTAGATCAAGAGAGCTAAAATATTTATCCTTTCTCCAATTTAAAGAACAGAAAAACTTCCTCTCAAGTTTCGCCAGGAATAAAGTTGTGGTCCCTTTTTATTTATTTTGGAGATGCCATGGGGAATTGCTTTTCAACAGGGCTTTGCATTAGGAGTACACTGAAGCAAAATTTGGGGAACCTTCAGCTAGCATTTGATCGGAGCATATTTGTTGCTGCTTCCCTGATTTTCTTGGACTAAATAAGAACTCTGGATAGAGAGGCTGATGCCATACATGCTTTGGACTTGCGGAACTTGGCATTAATTTCACAAAAGAGAAATAATTTGCCATACTTCTTGTGATTTCCGCTCACCTTGAACACATGCTTTTCTTAATGGAAATTTTCGACAGCACAAAGAACATGCCCGCTTTATCGACTGGCTATCATACTTTGAATACCTTGCCCTCACAATCAATCTGCTTTGATGCATTTGATTCCTTGAATATCTATGAATAGTGAAAGTGCTTGTTTCCAAGTAAGTCCTAAAACTTTTAATCCTCAGATTTAATTTTCTTTTTCTCATACGAACTTTATATTTGTCTGAAGCAGTATACATATTCATTTCATATAAGAAGATGTTTAGCTAGTTTGTGCTGTGTAACCCTCGAGTTCATCTGTCCACAGTAAAATGAGTTTTGTAATCTTCTTATTTTGATTGACTTTATTATATTATTTGTGGGGTGGTTGTCCATTTATCTATTTTTGTCATTTATTCTTTTTTCCATTTTAAAGGAAACTATATGGATGCTGCTATATGCCAAGAGTATTTCAGATCCTGGTGCTTCTTCTGAGCAGTTTGTGAACCAAGGAAGGGTCTGCCTCATGGTCAAAGGTAACTTCATTTTCCCATATTTGATGAGGTGTGTCTCTGTAAACTGTATACTATCAACATGGAAACGTGAGCAGGAGTTCTTTGCTTGTACTAGGCCTATACAGATGCTTAAAGAAGAAGACGATCAATGCCAAACTAATGCAACATAAATAATAATAATTTGGTGATGTTTTATTTTATTTTATACAAACTGAATAGCTATTTGATGATAAAGGTGGGTGACTATATATTGTTCGGGTCTAATGTACACACATCACCTTGAGCATATCGCCTGATTATATTATAGAGAAGTTTCTTTCATGCATTATATGAGTTGACCAACCAAGAGTTACATAATTGTTAATGATGTCAATTCCCTTGTGCAAAGAAATATGTTTGTGCATGTGAGGCGAAGATACGATTGTTTGTTAGGTGGAGAAGTTTGTTGCGATTTGAAGATTCACTGATCATATCTTATTAGCTCCCATGTGTATTTCCCTGACATAATCCTTCCTCGTTAGTGGGTCTTTTTGACATTCTTTAGGAGTTAATGTTGGTATTCTGAAATTAGTGTCTTTATGTTTTAATCCTTTTGAGTGCACACCAATTTGGACCTCTACACATTTAAATTCCATGTTTAAATGCTGCAGCAATTGCCAAATCTTTAGCCTCTTCACAGTAGAATTTGCATCTAATTCATCTATGTTGGTCAACCTCCTCTGAAAATCTGCTTCAATAGGCTCAAACATTGCAAAGGTGACCATCACAATCCACTTTTCTGCACCAGTCTCTACCATGCTGGTGATTATGCATTTAACTGTGATACCTTAAGCCTTTCGATGGCATGATGGTTTCAGTTTGAAGGAGGACCCAATCTCGGTGCTGTTATGGGTAGAGTTGCCTAACTTACCTCTGCATTTATTTCATCCCCATATTTTAAAAGCAATTGTGAATTCTTTTGGTGGTTTTTTGCGGATGGATGATCATACTCGTTGCCTGTCACGCCCGGGCTTTGCCCGTGTTTGCGTGGAGATGACTTTGGCGGAGAAATTACCAAATAGAGTTTGGATTGACAGAGCCAACAACAGGGGTTTCTGGCAGCAGATAGAATATCCAGGTTTCAAATACTGCGACCATTGTTCTTTGATAGGTCATCAAGAGGAGTTTTGTAGGAAAAAGCTTGGCCTTAAGGGCGGTGGGGGAGGTCCTGATTCTGGTAAAGCGAAGAAGGCGGTCAAGCCGCAGGTTGAAACCAAAACTATAAAGCAACAATATGTACCCGTTTTCAACAAAGCTAAAATTCAAAATCCAGCGGTTGGCCCGAGTGGCGCAAAGAACAGCCAGGGGGAAGAGATGGATGAGGACTTTGGGGAGAAGAGGCCGTTGGCCAGGGATCCGGTAAAGGTGGTGTTGTCAAACAAATTTGAGTCGCTCACTACAACCATTGATGCAGATGAGAGTGAGAACATGGTTCATGTTAGTGTTGAGCAGGTTACAGAAACTACAGAAGAATGCCTCCTAGAGGCGGGCTATACAACTTCGGAGATCGCAAATGCTATTGAAATTCAAGCACAGCCGACACAGCCAACAAATGCCATAAGCTCAGGGGCCAAGAGTTGTCTTTCCGACGACATGCCAAATGACAATATGCGCCCGGAACATCACATTGTGGCAAGGTCGCACGATGACATTGGGGACGCTCAATTGGGGCATCCTGGATCAGAGACACGAGTTGCATTAGCAGGGGAATTAGGAGTGGCTTCGCCCCAACCAGCTCACGGCCCCAAACAGACTGCGCTCACCACCAGTCCAAGCCCTGCATCAGATCACGGTCTCAGTCAGACCACGACGCTGGGCACTCCTCGGGTCCAGCCTGATCACGACTCCAGCCTGTCCATGACTCGAGCAGGACATCAGTCAGACCTCTGCCCAAGTCCAAGCAGGGCCTGCCCACGGCCCCCCAGTCCACGGCCCCAGCCTCTTCACGGCCCCAACCCAGGGGACGTGCTACCTCAGACAGCGCGTGACTTGCTCGCCGTTGGTGATTCTTTAGTAACGCAAACAAAATCGAGTGGAATGATACAGGAAGTAGAGGATGCCACGGTGAAGTCGGAAGTGATGGAACGTTTGGCAGAGGTTATGGCCAAGCGCGCTCAATCCGCGGTAACTGGCAATTTTTCAGTGCCCGCGGCAGCAAGGATCGACGAGGACGGGATGTATGAGGTCGTCATCCAGTTGTTTGAGGAGAACTGTATTTTGCGACTAAAGAAACAATTTATGACCACTAATACACTTGATAGCGCCACAGATGATAGTGACGAGGTAGCGTCGGAATCGGAGTTGGGGCCGGAATCACATGCTATTAATGATATAAACTTGGGGGCGCACTCCGATAAGGATCTACAAAACAAAGTCAAACCAGTGGTCCTTCCGGGCAAGCGTCGTAAGACAAAGAGGGGTAAATCTTTCTCCCGCGCTTAAGATGATGGAAAATTTTATGTTTTGGAATGCTTGTGGGGTTGGTAATAAGGCCACGGGGAGGAGGTTGAAAAATATGGTTGTGAATCATAGAGTCAGAATTCTTATGATTGCGGAGCCTATGATTGATAATAATAGATCTGTGGAGTTTGGCAACAAGCTCCAACTTGGTGGCTTTGCCTCGAACAACACGTTTGGCGGCAAGTTTTGGATTTTTTGGGATACTTCCCTGGCCCTCTCGGTGGTGGATATGTCGGACCAGATAATTGCTTTTATGTTTTTTGGTTTTCGGCTGCGGCCTAATTTGTTTTGGTTACATCACGGGTAAAGTCGTCATGTACCCCCGTATTGATTGTAAATCATTTTTTTGACAAGTAATAACGGTCTGGCATTCCAACGGTGCCCCTCCACTCTGGAGGTTTAATAAAAAAAAAAAAAAAAAAAAAAAAAAAAAAAAAAAAAAACTGTGATACCTTCCCATGAACTTTCCTTTAATCAACAATCTCTTCTACTAAACTTTCTTCCTGCTGCAATTGTAACATAAAACCCCGTGTTCATTTTGATGAGCTCTCCATTGTTTATTTTTTTTCATTGTTTTATTCATTTAGTGAGATCATGGATCTTCGGGCATTTATTTGTCAAGCTTTGACTAGGCAAGGAACTCTTAAAAGAGGAGGTTGAGTTCCCCAATGGGGAATTATTGCTATAAACCGTATTTGATTGTTATTTTATTCATCGTTTGCTCATTGATTTTGGATGAAATATTCAATTTTGAAATTTCCTGACAAATTCTTTTACAGTTTTACTTCAAAGAGTACTGTTCTATTGACACACTTTCTTGTTCGGTGGATGTAAGTTATTTCTCGAGTATTGAAAGTGTGTATAATTTATTCTAAAAAATGTGAAATGCAAGCATGCCTAGCTCTACATTGGGTGAGTCCACTTCTTCAATTTGTATTCAAGTAGCCAATGGAGTGCGAGTTAGTTGGTAGAGTTGTAGCAGATGGAACCAAGGGTCTAGGGTACGAGATAGTTATGAAATTTTGTTAAAAACTCAGCTCGCCTTAAAAAAAACTGTTTTAAGTAGTTGAAATTAAGTGTTGTCTCGAGCATTTCTTTTCCAATCTCTCTCCTTCGAGTTTGATCTAATAAAACTTAGAGGTGTAGTCTCTACCATATCGACATCCTTCCACCGTCCCTACTCTACCAGATTAATAGACTACGATCACGGCAAAGATGCTATGCCACCACATAATATTGGTCCCTGATCAATTAACTTCACCATCCTAGATTGTACACAATTCCAATCCCCCATCATTACATCCATCAATGCTAATTATGGGGCCAAAAAAGAATTATGAGAACAAGTTTTCTGATGAAATTTGAGAGTTGAGAGTGAGAAGCGAAGTATTTTCTTCAGAGTTCCAGAGTATCAACATAGGGGCGTTCTCGTCATTAGGTAATCAGGCGTCAGCCTCACGTAAAGCTCGGTCATATTCCATATGAGACCCCAGCAAATCAAGCAGCCATAAAACGACACTCTCAAAGGCCGCTGACTTTCTCTGCAAACACCAACCAAAGCTCGTCACTAGCTCTGAACTGGATCTTGATTTCTAAGTTTGGGTAAGATTCAGATCTCTCTCACTCTTCTTCTCTTGATCTATGCTGGGTTTTTGTTTCTTTCTTGATTTATTTCCATGTTATTAGCTATCTATCTGTGTTTTTCTTTAGATGAGTCATTTGATTGATTGTGTTAGTGGTGATTTAGCGTTTTAAGGTGCCCAAAGCCCTAAGTCCTGCTCTTTGAATATTCATTTTTGAGAAAATATTGAATCTACCCGCCCCGTCATGGGTGTAGTGTTTGATCACCAGGGGATATTCCATTTAGCTTGTCAAATGCTTATTCAATATTTGTTTTAGCCTTGAAAATTTTGAGAAAGTCTTTTGTCTTGGTGCTTTTGTCAACATGTAAATCAACCCACAAAGATCTGTAGCATGGTTAGATGTGCAACACAAGTTAGATTAGAAGTTTGTCAACCCTTTTGTCTCACCATTAACTTGAAGACAACATTTCAATGGGGTAGCAATTTGAAAAGGTTAAGATCCAGGGACTCCTATGTTTGCAACTCAAATTTACTTACCCACTTAACATATAGATAGATCACCCTCGCAACAACCATCTCGTCTGGACATCTCTAGCATGGTTAAATATGCTGGACGAGTTAGAGAATTATCAACCATAATAAGTGCCTTTTAAGAGCCACCATTCAAACCTTGTTTTGGTAAGTCTCACCTGTCCCACAGTTCATTTATTTTTTTTCAACTTTCTTCCTCCATTTTCTATTCCACCATCTCCTTCAAGTACTCATCATCTTGAACAACCAAACTCAAACCCATCATCTATATCTTATTCCTTCCAACCAATTGATTCAACACACCTTAATTTGACTTTACTGATCTAGAGTCAAATTTAAGTTAACCAAATGCACATACGACCATGATGACCATATCTTTCACGCCCATAACTTCGACCACTGCCTTTTGAAAACATGTTCATTTAAAAAATAAAAGTGGTTTTGTAAGAGACACCATCCAAGCCTTGTTTTGGTAAATCTAATCTATCCCACAATTCTATTTTTTTTCAACTCAACTTTCTTCTTCCATTTCCCCAACATATAGGACCAGAGAAGCTGCTGGTTGTAAGAGATGTACGGGCAAAATTACTTGTTTGAAAGGACTTCTGGCTAGCGATATCGGATATGGACATGTTCAATGTTGCACTAGATAGAGATATGACATGGTTGCTAAGCTTTTGAGCCTTCAAACTCCATTGGAAGGAAATTGTGAAGAAAATAGATGAAAGAGATGATAGAAAAAGATGAATGAGAGACTTTGAGTTTGTTTGTTTAAGAAGACTTGTGAAAGAAATGGTGGTTGAATAAGATGAGGAAGGGAAAAGGTGGAATTGAGTGAGGTGATAGACAAATTTTGACTTTCAAGGCTTGGGTGGTGGCTCTAAAAAACGACATCTTTTAACCTTTTAGTAAAAGGTTTTGAATGGTGGTACATTCAATCTAAGTTATGGGCGCTTTTAACAAACACCATATAATTTCTCCACTAACATAAAAAAAAACTATATTTGATGAAGCTGGAAATTAAAAAATATATATAATGTTGGATTTCGAACATCATATATTTCACAATTAAATTTTGTGGCTCTGCATAACATCTTTTACCAAGGATTTTTGTGACAATCCAAGTTAATTAATCTTTGTCTTCCCATGTTTGAGCCACCTTTCTTCTATTTAAACAACTCATCTAAAGTGTTATCCTGGGTGGCTTGCATTCGTTATCCGCCTGTTTGTTCTCCCACACATTTGAGCCTGTAAACTTCCACTTTAACAATATGTTGTGAGGTGAAATTTTGTAAGTTGTCTAGATATAGATGCTCATTTTCGATAATTGAAATTTATCTAACTCTTTACATAAGCATTTAATCCCATACATTTCAAATAGCCCTTCAATCTATAAAAGATGTACAAAGGGGGCTTCAAGAACTTTTTGGACTTAGTCTTGAAATGTCTTGTAACTGGAAAAACATTGGTTCTACTCTGGCATAATTATAATTGCTACCACAATTCAACATCAAGGTCGTCCCGGAAAGGCTTTAAGAATCTCCTTCAACCTGCACCTATTCAAAGAAGTTTTATATGATAGCTAAATTAGGTTAGTCTTAAGACTTGGGCGAGTTTTGATTTGATAGCTTTTAGGAGCTTGTTGGAGCAAATAGTGATTTTAAAAGAGGCGAATAAACTGAATGGTTTGACCCCCTATGGAGGAGGGTCATAACCCCCCTCTAGTTGAAGGTCATTCATTGCAATTCCTTGATATATTATGACACCCTTCCTAACCATGCGATGGTAGGTATAGGTGGTTGGGTAATTTGTATTAGTCCCATGTGAGTCTGAATTGACTATCCTAAATATCTATAAGTGTGATGATTCGTCTCTAATGATATTAATTCACCCTTTTTTTGGTTAAAACTTCACCTCCAATTGGTTGGGGGATTTTAGCATGTTGGCGCCTGCATCATTTTCTTATTAACAAGCCTTTGTGATATATGTCCTTGTGCCTTTATTCATGTTAGCATGTTGCCTATGAATATCCAACACTTGGTATTATAACTCTGCCTTCGGCCTCTAACAAATGTCAGTATTGCTATGTTATGTCATCCTTCCCTCTTGCAAATCTATGCTTTCAACATTGCAAGTGTTTACGAAACATATTATTGTCTTATTTTTATTTTATTTTATTTTTACTTATTTTCAACACATGCCATTTTTTCCTTTCCCAATTTGTGATTGATAGGCGGCCTCAATTGGGGAATGCTTTTGAAAATACAAAAAAAATTACTTAAAAAAAATCAAAAGTTAGAAATTTTTAGTTTCAAAATTTTAAATTCGCAACCCCTTTTCTATCTGTCACATGTACACCTTTCTTTCACAGTCTACTACTCTACTTTTAGCTCTCTTTGTTAGTTTGTTTACTCTGTACATCCTAATTATTTATTATGTCACTGAATCTTTTAAAAAGTCTACCTCTACTATCAAACTTGGACTCAAAATTATGATTGATCTATTTCAAAAAGTCTACTCCACCCTTTATTTCTCTGAGAACGAAGGTCTGTGTTTTTCCTCGAAATCTTCTTGTTGTATTGTTTGGATTATGTTCATAATACATGCACATGGATAGTAGCTAATACGGTACAAGCACATGGGCACAAGCAGGAAATGCTGATTTTCTCTGTTGCAATAATTTAGTTGTCATAGATTTCATGGGTCAACTCTTGGTTCAGTTCTGAATGACTAAGGTATGGCTGCCCCACTGTTATTGGTGCCTATGGTTAATCAGAGTTATGACCGTGGCTATTCAACCATGTTCGAGGCTTTTATTCGTTGCTCCATGTTTGACTAAACACTGGTAGTTGCTCCATGTTTGGCTAAATGATGGTAGCTGTCCTTTTGTAAGTATCAAGTGATGAAACTGAGTTTTCCATGGCTTCAGGTGTAAACATGTCGACTGTGACACTTCCATCTGCTTGCGTGATCCCCTCTGCTTCCGCGATTAAAAATGGAGCACAAAGCACAAGTCTGAGTTTTCCAGTAAAGCACTCTTCTTCGTGGGGCTCTGTGCAGGGTATCTCAAAGGCCTTTGGCTTAAAATCTTCATCTTTCAAGGTATCAGCAGTATACAAGGTAAAACTAATTGGACCAGAAGGTGAGGAGAACGAGTTTGAGGCTCCTGATGACTGCTACATCTTAGACTCTGCAGAGAATGCAGGATTGGAGCTGCCTTATTCATGCAGGGCTGGGGCTTGCTCTACTTGTGCAGGACATATGGTATCAGGTTCAGTCGACCAATCTGATGGATCTTTCCTCGATGATGAGAAGATGGAGAAGGGTTATGTACTGACCTGCGTTTCCTATCCCACATCAGATTGTGTAATTCACACACACAAGGAAGAAGATCTCTACTAAGCTATGCTTGCTAAAATGTCTTTGATTGCACAGATATTTGCTTACAGAAGTGTAGGCTAGATGATATCTAGTGCTTGAGTTGGATGTTATTTTCAGACAATAGTTGTCATGCTATTTTGGTTCATGTTTCTGCTCTTTACTCTCTAGTTCGCAAAGTGTATGATTGAATAGTATGGATTGATTGTTGATCCGTGTTGCTAATACTCGGTTAGCCCAAAAGCTAGGAAATCACCTAATGTTGTTTTTAGTCACTGAAGAGTGTTCAAAACTTCAAACAACATACAGTGGACTTGAAAACGCGACTATGCTTGCTAGGCAATGAAAATCTGAATTCAGGAAGGATAGGATTAGGTGAATGTGAAAACGCGACTCTGATGTTTGTGGCTGGCAAACCTGCAAAATTACTGAAGCTTGAAAATCAAGATTGATTGTGAAATCCACTTTCATCACTTGTTTGTTAGGTAGAGATTCCTTCACAACTGATTCGAATGCAAACCTAGGGTTATTCAATGAATCACTTCCATGCACAACGATTTCTTTCCACTTACAATTCACACGGTTATGCTATGTGCACCTTCATTCACATTTGGGTTGGTTGAACAGAACTCTCTAAGCAAAGTTAGGTTTCGTGGCCATGTTAACAATTGCACCATTTTGTTTGCATTCCAGTTGATTTGATGTTAATGTTCTTCACAGATACCTTGTATTTCGTATCAGCATAGCATGCTAAAGACTACTACTACATGAAATTTTTCAAACACATTTCCTATCAACAGACAATAATGTGTTGCGCGATTTGACATAACACGGTTAAAACAACAAACCTCTTCGACACCGGAATGAAAAATATCATAGGTTTAATAACCATTCAATTTCAATACTTCATGGAAGAACATACTGAAAAATGAAAAAAAATAAAAAAAAATTGCTTTCCTTAGCTCAAAGCAATTCCTAGTCATTGCACAAGGTGGATGAGCATGAGTATGACATGGACCCGGATAAGTAGGAATATGAAAAAGAAAAAAAATTTGTAGGCCAATGGGGTTGTAATTCGTAAGGTCCAACCAAGGGATATGGAGGTATGATACAAAAAAAAACTGCAATATTTGCCGAAAGTGTTGATGTAGAAATCGCCCAACTTACACAAGAAGACGATCTCAAGGATGTGTCAAACAATAAAGTGGCTTTCCATCAAGATAATGTCAATTTTTAAAATGACAAAAGAAAAATCTACAAAAGAAAAAGAGAAACAAAATATTCGCCAAATCGGGTTATAGCTAAATGACCTTATTTGAGTCATTTTTTAAGAAGAAGAAAAAAATGTGAAGCATACGAGTTAATCGACCTTTGAACTTTACAAAAGCCATATCTGAAATGCCTTTACTCATTCTATGCTTATTGCAACTCTCTTACAATCAATCGTTGTTGGGATTGTCTAACTGGTGAGGAAACCAGCGAAGAAACGCGCTACACACATCTTGAGCCCCCCCCCGCCCCTCCCTCGCGCGTTTTCTCGTTGGTTTCCCCGACAATTAGAATTCCCCATCGTCGTTACAACTACATTTCAAGGATCACCCATTCTGAACCACTTGTGATTACGCGCTACATATGTAAACTTGATATAAAAGGACATGTTATATTGAAAATGACACATTTTAGGGTGAGCTTAGAAAATTAGATTTTGCATTCAGGATAATGTGACATTATCAGAGAAAATTTTTTACAACCACAAAAACGCTTGCTTTGTGAAGATTTCATCATTCTTTCTAAATACTACCACGTCAACATAATTGCAAAAACCTCCAATTCTTATCATGAAACCATTCGACAAGCCAGAGCAAATCCTCCACCTTGCACCGACATTATTCTAAAGTGTATGTCAAAATGTTATTAAAACAATCAACGCAAATCTAATATAGTAAATGCGAAACAAGTAGTTGCTAGCTTAGCAAAGTCTCCGATGTTGGGCACTAGTTCCTACGTGTGTGCATCGACAATCTCACTTGGAAGCATTAAACAAAAGCCGCCCACGCAAATAAAACACAAAACACAGTCATTTGGAATGGAGTGGGGTGGCCCAAGCTGTTTGTTAGCCGACTTTGCCGGATGATGAGGTTGAGTTAAGCTTGCTTCTCTTCTTCTTCTTCTCATCCTCTCTATAAGGTCGGTGTTGTTCTCCTGTATCTGTATTTGACAACTGAACGCTTTAAGTCACCTTCACCGTAACTTCAATCCACAACTTGCACTTATCTTTCAACCGAATATCTTTGAATTTTGACCGACCTTTTTTAATTTTATGGAAATTTTATCTGTTGTTCTTTGCTGACTTGTTTTTTTTTTTTTAAATGTTTTGTGACGGTAAAGCTTAGAAAATGACCAATGATGTTTCTTTTGGTAATATTTTACAAAACACAAATATATATAGGAAAATTCTAAATGTCGAGGTTTTGGGCGAGGAAAACAGCGAGGGAAATGAGGTCCGTCCACCCTCCTCGGGATGTGAGCGTTGACTTTTCACGTGCACATCCCGAGGAGGATGGACTGTTTCCACCCCGTCCACCTCATTTCCCTCGCTGTTTTCCTCGCCCAAAACCTCGACAGCTAGCAAAGCTCATATATATATCCTCCCCTAGATAAAACTAAATGAGTGATTCTAAGTAACGAGGAAACCAGCGAAGAAAAGGAGGTGGCAGGGGGTGAACCATTCACCCCTTCGGGATGTGCGTGCCAAAAAAGTGGACACACATCTCGAAGAGTGTGAATGGTTCAACCCCCGCCAACTCCTTTTTCTCGCTGGTTTCCTCGCCCACTACCTAAACATTTAGAATTTCTGAAACTAAATTGTACTGAGAGTCGCAGGAAGGATAAGGGACAAGTCCACGTGTCAGTTAACAAGAAACAGCAACCTTGATGCCGCAATTGCTATATAAACTAGAAAGAGCATTCACTGAAATTTAGACATAGCCGATATTTAAATTCAGATCGGATCGGATCAACTACGAACTTTAAGTGGTGGTGGTAGTAATAATGGCGAGTTTTTTTCTTTCACATTTCTGCTCGCTTTTGCTGCTTCTACTCCTTTCAGGTTCGTCTCTTCAAGAGATTTTTTTGTTTTGTTTTTTTTTGAAAGGCGAGCATGGTTTTTATTTGATTCCAAAGTTTACCAGCTGAGCTAGTACTCCGTTGGCAAAAATAATGGCTTCAAGTTTAGGAGATGTTAATGTTCTGTTCTGATTTTTTGGTGACTTTGCTGTGATTAATTGCATGAGGATATAAGTTATGATTCATTTGTTTTAGTTCACTGTCTTCTGTTTTCATTGCACTAAGTTGGGAGAATTCAACATTGAGTATTCGTTTCTCTTTGGAATTCACTCACAAATTGTTCCATACTTCTATATAGATGAAAAATCTGGAGAAATTTCATGGAACATTGTTTTGATCTACAGTGAATATGATGTCATGGTATTTTGAGTATAGGCGGCATGGAGAGTGTTGTCTTGTTTTTGTTGTTATTTGCTTGAATTTTATGCGGATTTGAATTGGAAGAGGTAGTGATTTCGATTCAGATTATTTGAGTGCCGCATTCTTGTTCTTAGGCGTGGTTCAATCATTTTATGGTGATAGTTACATGGATTCAATAAGAAGAAAAGTTTAGTATCTTTGGATCTGAGCTTGTGCATTGTTCTGGTTCTGTGTTTTGCTCTAATTGCTTATACACTATTTCAAGTGGTTTGAGATTCAATCTATTGCCGCTGAATTTGAATCTGCCATTTTAGTTAGGTAGTCATCTCCTCTGTTTCTCAACTTGTATTTTCATGTTCTTATTTGCCGGTCCTAGACTGCAACGTATTCAAAACCCAAAAGCTACATTTAAATTTGGCCACATAGTTTCGATTACACATTTTTTTCATCTTTTTGCCTGATATTTCAGACGACTTGTTTCATATTTGTGACCAAATTTCATGGCTAAACATTACCTCTAAATCAAATCGTATTAGTTTTATCTAGGAAAGTGTAGTTTTTCCTCGCTTCATCACACCTGATCCTGTTTTCCCTTTCCTGGCTATTCAGGTTCTGTAGTCCAAATTCTTGGTTTACAAGTAGGAATCAACTATGGACAGATCGCGAATAATCTCCCATCTCCTTCTCGGGTTTCTTACTTCCTTCGATCCCTTAACATCAGTAGAGTGAAACTCTATGATGCAGATCAAAATGTCCTACGAGCTTTTTCTAATTCAGATGTGGAATTCATCATAGGAGTTGGAAACGAGAATATAGTAAACATGGTTGATCCTACCAATGCACAGGATTGGATTAAACAACATGTTCAACCCTACCTTCCTCAGACCAAGGTGACATGCATCACAGTTGGAAATGAAGTGTTTTCTGGCAATGACACCCAGTTAATGGCGAACCTTGCGCCAGCGATGCAATCTATCTACAATGCTCTTATTTCCTTGGGACTGAGTAACCAAGTGACTGTGACCACTGCACATTCACTTACAGTTTTAGGTAATTCATTTCCTCCATCATCCGGGACTTTCCGTGAAGATCTTACACAATATATCAAGCCTCTTCTTGATTTCCATGCACAAAGCAAGTCACCTTTCCTCATAAATGCATACCCCTACTTTGCCTACAAAGACAGCCCGAACGAAGTTTCATTGGACTACGTCCTTTTTCGGCCTAACCAAGGGATGGTTGATCCAGGAACAAACTTGAATTACGATAACATGTTGTATGCACAACTTGACGCTGTCTATTCTGCAATTAAAGTGATGGGGCATACTGATATTGTTGTAAAAATTTCTGAGACTGGGTGGCCTTCTAGGGGGACCCTAATGAGGCAGGGGCTTCCCCAGAGAATGCAGGGATTTACAACGGCAATTTATTGCAAAGAATTGAAGAAAAACAAGGTACTCCAATGAAACCATCGGTTCCGATCGATATTTTTGTATTTGCTCTTTTTAATGAGAATATGAAGCCGGGGCCAACATCTGAGAGAAACTATGGGCTATACTATCCAAATGGTACTCCAGTTTACAACATCGGACTGGGTGGTAATCTTCCACCGATTGTTGAATCTTCAGCTTCTAAAATAAGGGTGAGGAACATAGTAACTCTTTACGTTTACACTTTAGCTTTCTAATGTTCTAATATTGCAATATATCTGTTCTTGACCGCTGTTTCATTGCTAATTTTACTTATCAGATGATCATGCTATATTGCGAAAGAATATTCATTGATCCTTCTTCTTTCTTGTTGTGTAGGTGATTCATTTGATCGGTTTCTTACTAGCTATTACAACATTTCTATTGAATTCTTGAGGACTAATTGCTGAATTCCAAAATGACCAACCATCTGGGATGGGGAAGATCACAAAAACCAAAGGAACTGAAGCCATCGTAGGATTCAACTCTCTTGTTCCTATAATTGCTGCATATGGTGATCTTAGAGGTGAGTGATTCAAATTTTTTTTTTTGTTCTTTCATCTGTTATCGAGATGTCCACAATTTTTGACCGAATGTACACATGTTAAGCCTAATGTTCTATAAACTCAAATATAAAATTATTTGTGCGACTTTTGAGAGTTGTTAGTTAGAATTTGATCCAGACACACTCCAATACTATTAAGAAGTTTATTAATCATACTACCAGTACAGTGAGTTGGTTTAGTGTTTGCACCATCAAGTCATATGCAAATATATTTGTTATTAAGTCAATTGAATTCCGAAAACAGAGTTGGGCATAAGGAGTGACAATTTTGATCCAGTTGTATGCTTATACAACAAGATCATAGTGGATGTGTAATTATTGGCCAAAGGTGACAGGTTGATTGGTTAAGGCGTTGATGGTTTAACCCCCCAGGTCTTGGGTCCATACCTACCAACGGCATGAGGTGGAGAGGGTAAAAAAAAAAGGTAATTATTGAAATTTGGTTGGTAATCTAATGAGTTGCTTTAAGCATCCAAATCCACTATATCTTGACAATTATGCCATGTATTGCAGGTAGTTGAAACTTGAAACCACGATCATATAATTAAATCCCAACTACTCAAAGTACTAGATATGCTGAGTTCCATATATTAGAATCATGAGTCCGTCTAATTGGCGGGGGATGCAGCGAGGAAAACAGCGAGGGACCCCACAGGGGGAGGGGGAGCCGTTCACTCCCCCCGGGATGCGTGTTTGAATTTTCAACATGCGCATCTTGGGGAGAGTGGACGGCTCTCCCTTCCCCCAAGGGTCCCTCGCTGCATCCCTCGACAATTAGAATTTTACTAGAATCATAGATTTGTTTCTGTTCTTGATCTTATCTCTTCATTCAATCATGCAGAAGAATCTTCTCCATAGCAAGATTCCCATATCACCAACCAGACAAAATGTTCATTTTCTTTCTTTTCACAAGAAGCCATTAGGCCATCATCGTGTTTCTTTCGCTTCTCTTCTCACAAATTCTTTTGCAAATAATCATCAAATTTTGATCTCTTATTATGAAAGCGTTGATCCCATTCGAGTTGTCTTTACCTTTCTCCTTTCTTCCAAAAGAAAATTCTACACTTATCAATCCTTACGTGGATTGAGCCTTATGTGTTGTAATGTCCTTTTCTTTCCATCTCAGCTTGCATCATACACTCACTACCAACTCCGCGTCTGCCATCCAGTTAATCGAAAATGACATGCAGAAGACCTAATTGCAAGGATAATCAAAACTTGACCTTTCCAACCACTCGATAAAGTTTTCTGATGAATAAAAAAGAATAACCAGAAAAAACAAGGAGATAAATCTGAAATTATCGAAACAATGATCATTAGAAGAAGACTTGTTTTGTCAAAAGCAACTTTTCAAAACAAGGAAAAGGAAGACTACTACCCGTTTTATAAGGGTGCCTTTAACTTTTATTCTTTCTTTTGGCTAGCTAGTACAAAAATGGTTACAGATTACCATCCATTGATGAAACCCCACGAAGAAGGAAACCAATCTCTTCAAAACAAGAAAAACTTCTGGCACTTTTTTCTTTGGTTTGGTTAGAAAATTGACAAGTCACCTAATGGCTTGCTATCAAAGGCCCCTACAATTGAATCCATATTGAAAGAATGTCGAACTTTTCCCTTTACAATATACGTCCTATTCGCAAAAAAAAAAAAAAAAGTTGATGAAGCATATAGGGGTTTCTTTAAGGGAAAAAATAAAAGCATGCATGGTGATGGTGTGGTGGGAATAGAATATATCCCAAGTCACCATCTCTTGCCTCTCGGCTTTTTTGTAGGAAGCAGGACCAGCACGTAGAGACATCCCTAACAGAGAGGGACAGGGTCAAGAAAGTCTTGTAGAGACGTCGATGACATGGGCCTCTCAAATAACGTGGTGGTTTCTTTGCAAAATTTAGCAACATGCGTGTCAAGGGAAGATTCTTAAACTGTGTTTGGTTTGAGAGAAAATAATTCTAGTTCTCATGAAAACCATAAAAGTATAGGAGAAAGAAAGATGGGGAAGAAGGAAGGAAACAAAAATGGGGTTAAAAAAGACCTTAGCCTGTATATCGCTGACTTCTATCTTCAATATGTGGTTAAGTTCAAAGATCAATATGAATCATGAGTACCATGGTAGCTATCAAGTTTAAAGGGATGTTTAACCTACCTTTCTACCTACAACCAATAATGATGACGCATTACGAAAATATATTGTTATATGCAACGAGTACTTCTTAATGCTGATGCTTTTTCTTCGGTCTTAATTCGTCCTCGCAGGAAACACGCACCAAAACAGTCGTCCCCATCCAGATGGATTATGTACCAACTTCCAGAGTTCCAATTTCATCTTTTGCATCTCTGTCAACTAATCCTATAAAAAGAAGATTAATCATTACCTCCCTATATCAGTGCCAGTGAATAATGATCATCGATGAGAACCATGTAGCAGCAGCAACTCTACTGAAACAAGGGGAATGCTAGGTCTTTTGTAAACACTCTATGAGAGATGTAGCCTTTATAGAAATTTGCATTTTTGATACGACTCTCCAATTGGCTGAACATCAAAGATTTAACTCAAAAAATAAGAACATGATGTTATAAGGGCAATCATGGAATGGGTTCACTAATAAGACCTCGTGGTTAGTTTTTATGTTGTCGTGTTAAGGATGGTATAGTCATCGGTTCAAGAATGACAGGTGAAAGCAGCTCACAACTTCTGCCTGAAGTACATCTGCTCAAAACTGTCTACAAAATGTTGTTTTGCTTCAAAGGGTTATGGTATAGAGCTTAGGTGGCTTCAGTAGGGGCTCTAAATTTATCGAAATTCTAAATTATAATTGCAGAGGCAGTTTACCCATGTACACACCAAACTGCAGTTCATGTCAAGGAAGAAATTTTTACTGAAATATAATGTATTCGGTATAAATTACATTATTAGTAATCTTTATTTATTTTAATCCAATGTGATTCCAACTGCAAAGTACCACAATACACATTTCAACTCGATAATAAGTTTAATAACTACTACCACTGCTGGGCCACTGTCATACAATAAAAACAATCCTCACAATAAATGGAACAACTGCTTAGTATTGCATCCCCACCACTATACCACAACCATCACCAGCCTGTTAACCACCCCAAGTGCCATAAACATCACAAGCACGATAAAGATTACATCCAATTATATGAAAGAATTGAAACTGCCAGTCAACATTCTCCATTTCATAATAGAGGTCGCTCACACATCCCATAATGAGTTCCCAAAAAAATCAAAAGTCCCCAAACTCAAGCCATTTGAGTTGGGGATGAGACTAGCACCGCAGATGCTCATACAATATATAATGAAAGTATTATAAGGTATATCCAAATTTGTAAAAAATTTAACCTAGATCATATTGAATGTAAAAAAACCAAGGAAAAACTTTAACTACCATTTCCCTCTGTATTTTTATAGTAGCACAAACCAAATATGTAGGATTCGAAAAGATAATTGATCATGATTGGAAGTGTGATTTAACATTGTGATCCATGAACAATATTCTGCAAGAAATCTGAAGATGTGTGCCTCTATACAACATATGAAGCTCAATGAGAAAATACACTGACCTTGGCATTGAAATGGCGTACTTGACTTTATAAGGGATATCCATTCCTTTGAACTATGAATCTTAATCTGACTCGAACGTTCCTTATACTTATCTTTGTGGTTACAGCTGAAAATTTCCCCCTCGCTCGTTTTTGTTTAACACGTGAGAAAATAGTTCTAATTACAGAAGTAAAAAATTGTAAAAATGATCATTATATAGCACACGATACCTTCTTTTCCAGAAGAAAGCACACTTGAATACTTCGAGAAGCCCAGTGCAAAGAGAGTACTTTTGAGAAACTCTATTTCCATATTTTGCCGCTCAGGTAATCATCATTTCCATCAAACAAATGTCAGAGGATCAAACAAATGTCAGAGGAGTGGAGTTTTTTTCTCAATCAGATTTCTCAACTTCACGAAATGCTACATCCCATTCTCGGGCCTCAAAGTCTTGATCAGACAAGTCATTTTCCGTACTATACACAATTCGGTCCTGCCCAATTACGGTTCTTTGGGCCATGTCCCGAGCACTCACAATCTGAATGTAAAATGAAGGCTATATAAATGAATTCATATCATGGAATAAATACCGTGTCAAAATATATGGAAGAACTAACCTTGTATAAGAACAAAATAAACTGAGAAATTTTTCACATTTGAACTGTGAAACTATAAACAAGATACAGCACAAGTAGATAAATGATTATCAGATGCACTCTCATTAGAAATTCAAGTGCTCAACAACACTTTTCATCACCCATCAGTAGGGAAGGGCTAAATCTATGTGACGACAACCAGATCATTAATATTCTCAGGGAGCACAAGGCTGTTTCAAGTTCCAGTGTTCGCTTTTGGAAAAGTGCCGCAATGTTTAGCGTGGTTATCGTTGATTGGAGTAAACCCCCTAAACATCCTGGCATCACCTAATTCCTTAGCATTTTATATGATGTAATCCGGCGGAAGTGCTACGCAGTTATAATCTGCTTGGTGAATACCTTGAATGAAAATTCCCGATTCATCTTTATTATTGTAGTGTTGCCCTACGTCAATTATTCTTAGTATTGTTCAAGAACTATTGCATTACAATTACACAAGAATTAGTCGTTGCATGCAAGTCATTACTAAAAGCATCACATTGATTGATAGACACACTGAGAAGGCACTTAAAATTGCTTTGTCCTTCATGGATAAGGATTTCAAGATATATGCCCTTTTAAGGTTCTCCACTGTATGTTCCCATTGAGAAGGGGCCCCTTTCTCAACGACAGTGGCTATAACAAATTTCCACAAGATTTTTAATTACAATTTTTTTTTGAACTCATATCATGCTATTGAATAACAATGCTAATAACTCATAATACCTATGAAAAGGAAAGGAAGACACTACACACAAAATGATGACAACTTAAGAGTTGGAATATAATAGATTCTGTCCCATTTTATCCAAAGATAAAACTTAATATTTGAACGTATAATACCTTTTCATAGATGGAATAAAAGTTCAATATATGAAATAGGCTGACTCAGAGAAATCAATGGATAAATAAAACTTTAGAAAATCATACCTTCCGTCTCAAAGACACATCTGCTAGTTCAAGCATCTTAGCTCGCTCTAGTCTAGCTTGGTTTCGCTTCTCTATTTTGGCATTTGTGCTCTTAAGGAAAAACCACCGGAACAAAGGAATTGCAAAAAAGGAGCCAGCATAAATCTGCAATTGAAATAGTCATAATGAATTAAGGCCAATAACTGAACTCCGATGGCAAAAAAAAAAAAATTGGAAAGGAGAAATCCGGAATTTTTCATTTAAGGAGATTCCTTTAGAGGCATCATTTTTCTAATTAGGGTTGCTTAGACAAATTGAATAAAGAAAATATACTTTGAGTAATTTCGAATTGGTCTGTTGCAACAACACTTAGTTTAGGACCCACTTATGACCATTTAGGAGAATTAAGGACACTTCATACACATGACTAAATGAAAACTAAAGCTCTGTTTGAGCTAAAATTTTGAGAAAAATTATAAATTCATATAATTTTGGAAAGGAGAAATCAAGATATACAATGGCATGGACCTAAACAAGTATCTCAAGAAACAATGTTGAAATGAGCTGAAATTTAGTGTTATTCCATAATTTTCCTCAAAATTTCAGTTCAAACAAATTAAAAAGTCTTTTTTTAACTTAGTAGTGTCAGTCCTTAAGTGTAAACAATAACTTAGTGAGTCCAAAATGGGCAGTCAAAATATTTTTTGTCCCTAAGCTGCCAATGCCTCTAACATGCAAGTCCGAATAAATGCCATCAAGTTCATTATTCGCTCCTTCCCCAATGAAATTTCTGGCTCCCTTGTTGATAGCCATGAGGGTTAACTATCTCAGCCATCACACAACAATTGACAATATAGGCGAAATTTCTAAAGAATGGTGCTCTAGGGAACATTTAAAACTAACAAAACAAAATACATTTTCCTATATAATATACAGAACAAACTAGTCAAGAAAGAAGTGTAAAACACAGAACAGAATTCATTTCACACCTGAAGTAGAGGAAATATGTCGGCCACAAATGAAATAAATCCTGCTGGTGCAACTGCAGTAGTCCTTCATGTAGAACACATATACAGACATCAGAGATTACATAATGAATTAGTCAAGTAATATAATTAAGAAACTGGAGAATGATAGAGCATACTTTAGCATGGTACCAAGGACAATAACCCCAAAAAGGTTGAGCCCACCCAAACCTATAACTAATGCCATCTCTGAGCTCTGCGTTTTACTGCAAACCACCAATGACTGTTAGTAAAGACACTGATGAACTTGCACGTTTAATACAAGTTCCATAACATAACAAAATAAAATGAAAAACCTGAATTGCAATGTTTTCTCTTTGAAAAATTTATCAACCCCTCCAACCCATTCAGTCCTTCTCCCAACATATTCTTTTCTTCCACTTCTCTGAGAAGAGGCCGTCCTTTGAAGCGATGGAAACCGATACAGAATGTTACCCTGCTCAATAAGTAGTATGCAGTTGAGAAGACAACGTCAAATTAATTCCTTTATACTATATGAGAGTAAGGGTGAATTTGCTTTTCGTCTTAATCTAATCTAGTCAGAGTTCAATTCTTGAAAAAGCATGCATATTTTGTAAAAGTCAGACTAGAGGCAAAAACAAACAACCACCGAAATGTCTAATATGTTTGGTTCGATGAGATCCAAACTACTACTAATTACATGAGAATAAATCCCATAGATTATACAGTACAGATAACATGAAACAATTTTGGAGGGAAAAGATACATGACAAAGCACGGCCAAAAATTGCTTTCAGATATAAAGTGTGATGTTTATCGAATAAATGTTGATCGTAGACTTGAATTGAATTCTCCTTTAATGACATAATTTGTAGTCAAGCAAATATGCGACAATTGATGAAAAGGAGCCACAAACTAATATCAGTATATCGTTCCATAGTCCCACACATCTTGAAGAAGTTCCTAATTAAGATAAGGAACCATTTCAAATGACCTGAAAATTTTAAATAGGAAATAAAGGAAGCTCAAATGAACCTCCTGGATGACGAAAGAGAAAAACCGAAAATCCCAGTAAATGGGATATGCCCCATTACGACATATTAAAGGCTACATAACTAAAAACATAACCAATTCCCTGTATCACACTAACTAATGGATTTTGTGCAGACATATATTTGGAGCTTCTACTTGAAGGACAGCTTATACAGTGGTAATGGTAGAAGTGACAACATACAAAGCGACAAATCTTTGAGACAGGGTTAGCTGGAAAAGGTAATATCAATGAAGTCTACATGTCATATCCTTAAATATAGAAACAACCATTGTCCAAACACACCTCTTCATCTACTTCTGGTTGGCCATCAAACCGCAACAACACAGGTAGAATATATGATTCATCATCCTGCAACCACCATCAAATGGAACATTCAGGCTACATAAAAGGATTCTAGAAATGTAATGTTCTGCAGTACAAACATAACTGGAAGAATCACTGTTAAGGGTGAAATCCAGGGCAAAGGGCAAGAAATAAATAAATAAAATAAATTTGAGCAGTAGAAGGTTTAAGGTGGCTAGAGGATTTTATATGTTCAACATTTCCACGGAAAAATATTCTTTGTCCCTCCCCTAATAAAATTATTTCCAAAATTTCAAGAGAAGTATGAGGTTTCTCTCGGATTTTTCTTTAAAACTAAAAACGGAACAAATGATAAATAGAACATAAAAGTACTGAGGCAGGAAATATAAATTTAGTGATTGTGCATCGCATGTAGAATTGAGTCATAATCAGAGTATCAATCAAGCTCAAATCAATTGTATTATTCCATTACCACTATAGTTCTGTACCGAATGTACTATATTGAATGCCAGTCAAATTCCTGAACGTAGATTTTTTCTTTTCTGATATTAAATTTGTATTTTGGAAGAAAGGAACTTATAAAACACTTTGAATGCCAGCTTGGTTAGGCTTGAAAGAAGTAAAAGACACCTGACTAGAATGCCAATTTCCAGATATAGGTATGTTGTCCCAGGCACTAGGCGAGGCGAGGCGAGTTGCCTGACCTGGGCGCCCAACTAGCCTAGGAACTAGCCTATACATGGCTTAGGTGACCTAGGCGCAAGGCAACGTTATATATATATTTTAAATATATATGTCAGATAAAAAGAATAACAATGATTTATATAAAGATGAAAAAGGGAACAAAGCAAATTACCCAAGTCTAACAGGAAGGGAGTACGAAGAAGGAGAGGGTAGAGAGGACTGTCAAACCCAAATTGAGATTGGGAACAATCGAACACTCCACTGTCGAAGATTTTTCTCTCAGCTGCCGCTCTATCATGGATGGGAGGATGAAGATGGAGAAGAGAGACGAGGGAAGGAGAATTGGGAGTGTTGTTGCGTGCGACTTCTCTTTGTTGTTTTATGGCCGAGAGGATGGAGATGAGTGAGGAAGGAGACGATTGAGAGGTTGAAGGCTTGATGCAACTTCTCTCTTTTTTATGCAGTTGTAAGTTTTGTTTTGTGTGGTTTGGAGGATGAGAGTCGAGAGAGGGGTTAGTAATAACAAGGTAAGACTTTGACTTGATTGTGACTTTTTTTAAATTGTTGTCAAAGGCAAATGCCTAAGCCAAACTAGCTCGCCCATGCGAGCGCCCGAAACAACACCATGATCTTGTTTGCCCAGCAAAAGTGAGGCTATTGAGAGTCCAAATGCCTGCCTAAGCACACCTACGTGTTGCCCGAGACAACATAGGATATAGGATCTTGAGAATTGCCACTTTTTAATAGGGTATACACTGTATACTTACAACTCCGAGAAACCACTAAGGTGCTAAAAGATTCACTTTTTTCTATTAAAGCGTCACATTTTTACTTATTTATTTTAAGAAGAAAAAACGTAAAAAACTTTATTGATAGGGAACATAAATTTACACGGGAAATAGGGCAACTTGCAAGAATTGTTTAGCTACTACTATATAAATAAACAACCAAATATGCTTAAATCTTATGTAGAATTAAGCTAACTAACATTTGCTTTTTAAATTTTGGCCTTAAGTACTTGAACATAAATTAGGACCAAATACCGCAGGTTCCTTTGCAGGAGATGGTACATCCAGATAGGGAGCAAGTTCTTCTGCTGTGACAACACCACCATGTGCAGTTATGTATTGCCCAATCTGTATAGAAATTTGAAAGCAATTACTGAACTCTTTTCAATAAGTAAAACACTTTATTATACACAATGGAAAAGCACAATTATACCTTGAGAACTACATGAGTTAGTATGTTTGATTCAAGAATTTGCAACAAATACAAAGTATTCTCCATGAAAATTCTAGAAAAATATTTTATACAGTATAATTTTGCACTGCTCAAGTACAATATTTTCTTTTGCTGATAATGTGCATGTAGATCTTGCTTGATGAGTGGTGACAATATGAAATACCGCCTGCCACAACCACACCAACACAAGTTACAATGACAACCATACCAACACAATCTGGTTTAAAAAAGCATACACAGGCCTCTCAATATATTAACTCACATTAGACGAACTCGATTATTTGAGCATGCAAAAGACACAAATCAACTTGTTTGATTTGTTTGTCTATAGATTTTTTTTCTCTTTTAGTCTTTATTTACGTTATCTTACGTGAAATTAAAATAATAATAACAATTAATATATAAAACCTACGGATTCTTTGGTAGACTGACCTAATAATCCTTAGCCTTGGCTAAGATAACTCAAAGCATTTTGAACCGCTTTAAGGCTGAGGCAAAGTGCATTTTTTAAAATACATCCCCTTTGTTAATCTTAAATAATTATTATTCACAAATATTTTATTGATTGGACATTAATAAAATAAATTGGTGAAACTCAAGTTAATATTTTATTTTATAACAATAATACTATAAAAGTACATTGCATATACAGACGCTCTATGATGCTTTGAACATTAGCAAAGTTTGAAGTTGAGCGCTTTCACACTCCCGTACCCGCTTGCGCTTCACGCTCATGTACCCCCTCGCGCTTCACGCTCCTGTACCCCCCTCGCACTTCACGCTTGGTGACTAAGTTCACAACTTCTTCAATATGAAATACCTCTCAAAGTATATCAGTCATGACCAAAAATTTGACAATGGATCAACACTTCTACGTGTATGATTAAAACAACTTTTGAAATTGTCTTAACTTTGTCAGACAAGTAGTTTGGTAAGTGCTGTAACGTAGGATTTAGTGTATTTATTTAATTCAGTTTAGTTGTTGGGTCGAGCAAAAGTAAACTCATTAGAATAAGTGAAGAGTAGGGCTTCGATAGCATTTACATTATACCTCTTGATTTGCAAGTTAGGTTTAATATAAATAGGCCAGCCATTACTTGTAATCGGTTGAATGAATATGAAACATTGAGTTTTATTTAATCTATTTATTCGTAGTTTATTTTGTAGTTTTAAGTTTAGATTAATAGTTTAGTTGTAAAATTCATCAATTGGTATCAAAGCGCATCCAGGTTCATTTGTTTGGTTTGCATGTGATTGAGAAGAGATTGAAAAGAGCAATTCAAGAAGATTTATTTTTTGAAGATTGGAAGAAACGTGAAAACGAGATAGAAAAAATCGAAGATTGAATCTAAGATTGACATTCGATCTTTGTCGGTAGACACCACATTAAAACAACCCCATCAAAGTTGTCGCCGGACCTTTGTCCAGCCCCAGTTCAGTCGTGTTGTTGTCACCGTCCAAGTTGCCATCATCACTTGACACAAATCTAACCAGACCAAGCCACAGGCCCCTACAGATCTGACCGACTCCCCTCCGGCCTGCTAGCAACATCCCCATCACCGCCTCCATCAGCATCACTACCGGATCTAGCACACATCTCATCGCCACAATTGCAAGAGACTCCTCTTTCCTCCATTTTTTCACTCTTCGTTTTGTTTGAATCGTCTTCTATTTAGGAGAAGACATTCTCCACATTTTCCAAACTGGTGCTTCAATCCTATTTCAACTTAGGTCCTTTGTTGAAATTATTAAGTATACACTCGTCCCAGCAGTTTATTTACACCCAAGTTTATATGAGAGCACCCAACTAGTAAACAAAAAAATGAGCTCCATACTATTCTTCGTCTCCATCCTCATTACCAGATTTCTTATCATACACCAAAATACACCTATGTCCCTTCTTACCTCAACCTGAACCCGTTTCCCCTACACCACCAACACCGCAATGACATAAGCCTCACTTTTACCTCCATTGTGATATGCAAGTTGTGTCAGTCACAAAGAAAATTTTGAGAAACACATATTTCAATGACTGGAGAGAGCAATAAAAGGCAAGGGCGGAGGAAAGTTACCAATAGATGGGAGTGATACTATGCAACATGACTCAGGCTACACCTCATCCACTGGCTTCTAAGGACTCATCCGAGCCATTTGACTCGTGTGATTTGTTGCCTACTTTTTGTCAAGAGGATGATAAGTTTCCCATACAGACAATCCATATTGGGAAATTTTTGTGGCACAAGCATATGGGCAAGAGTCAGTAGGTTTATTGCAACCTATGATTCTCCGAGTCACCTTGCAACTTTCTATGTCGACTACTTCGCATTGTGTTCTATCATTGGTTGTTTGCATTCGGCGAACTTCTTAGACTTCAAGCTAGAAGACGAGCTTCAACCCAGGAAGGATGATGTAACACAAGATTTAATTTATTTATTTATTTTAGTTGAATTGGTGATAAGTAAGCCCATTAGAAAACGTGTAGTTTAGGGCTCCAATAGCATTTAAGGTTAGATTGCTTGATTTGCAAGTTAGGTTTAGTATAAATAAGGCCTATAGGTCATTGCTTATAATCGGTTGAATGAATATGAAAATTTGAGTTTTATTTCTCTATTTCGTAGTTTCGTTTGTAGTTTTAAGTTTAGATTAATTAGTTTAGCTGTAGAATTCAACAATAAGCAACTACCAATATGTTCCACTTATACAAAGGAGGCTTGTTGTTCAGCCCGCATACATCTATATATCAGCTTCATGGTTAAATGACAACTGTTGTCAAACCTGCTAGCCTGGGAAGCACTCACGCTCTAATTAAGTCATTGGGTTGTGTCGTGTCGTGTCATGGGCACAGCATTCACTGGACACACTGGACATGGCTCCCCATATTTCATGATGTTGGCATTGTCTCGGACAGTTCTTGAGCACTCTAGGGCACGTTTTGGATACCCTCCTTAACATTTTTTGCCATCTTATTGATTTGATGACAACTAAAATAAAACAACAAAACACATTTCCTCAAAGTCTCAGGGCCTACCCTCATTCTCTACTCTTTTTCATCTTACATCTTTGTGACCTGTCCTTTCTTTCTTTCAGATATTTGTTTGTTATTTTCTTTGTTTATGGATCCATACAACACTTCAATCACCTTGCACCTTGGTTGAGGCGAAGCACTGCATACGGAGGGAAAGATACACTTTGAAGAAAAATGGAGCCTTGGTGGAGACACTAACAACATAAGTAAAAACAAAAGTAATGGAGTCAGTGCTTGAGTGTTACCAACTTCCACCTCTTTTCTTCAATTCCTAGATTTGGATCTCCATCACCAAATACAAATGAGAAAACCTACAGGAAACCAACAATTATCAAGAATACAACATGTGAAAATTTAGAAGCAGAGATACTGAGATGTGAAATATGAGCAGACTCTCTTACAGAAAAAGAATATAACACTTAACATACAGATTCAATGAAATTCATTCCTTCATCATCTTTTCTTGTTTGACGCTTCTTGTAGTAGTAGGGATCCCAGTACCTATCAAATACGCATCGATGAGACAAAAAAATTCCAAAATCATATTACATTATTATCCAATCATCACTCCAAGATGCAGCATATAATGAGAGAAGATGCAAGTTTCTGGATGCTCCAACATGAGAGTTGGTTTATTAAAAGTTTAACCATAGTTGCATATTCTGAAGCTGGAGTGATCTAAATATACATGAACATAAAGGGTTTACAAGAGCAACCCTGGAGGATCTGCATTCTTTCAGAATAGCGGTTTCGTGATGACAGAATGAAGAAATACCTCCTCCAAAACAAGCATTTGTTTCATTGGCTTAGGATAGTGATCATATAATCCACACGTTTTAGTCAATTCTATCAGGTTATCAACAAACGGAGCTTTTTAACAGACTTACATTATTGATAGACAGAGAAGGAGTTTACAGAAGAAAAAGTAACTAAAGATCAAGTAGAGAAACAAGGATATAACATAGTAAACAAAAAAAAAAACTATGCTACAAAATTTTATTTTATTAAGATAATGAATAATGAGATTAAAATTGAAAATTACTACCATATGTAGGAAACTAGTAATAATAAATGCTTGGCGATTGATTTCTCTCTATCAAAGTTGATAGCATATGAAATTCATAATCCTATTATCTGCAGGTAAAGAACACTTTCATCATTTTTGTAAGTAGTCACATGCAAGTCCATCTATTATAACCTCTGGCAAGAACTTTCACAATGTTGTAAATAACTGAACATAAAATAAAAAACAACCCACCATTCAAAGAAAAAGAAAGAACAGATGGCAAGTGTGGCATTATAAATTTCAAAGTTAAGTAAATGTAATTATGGAATGGTTTTTGAAGACCAGGACGAACAGAGTAATTCAATTCTCAGGAACAAGTAAACCAAGTATATTACATGGCTGCACTAAACAATCAAGGAGAGTAAAATTATAAAATATAAAAATATGCATTACATTAATTCCTTTTCATCATTATAGAATTGGGGCAGAACACCAAACAGATGAAAAAATGTGTATAGGAAGTGATTATTTAGTTTTTTAATGAGTAAGATCGTGTCATATCAAAGATGATATTACCAGAATAAATCAGTAGGACGAAAGAAGAATGTTAAGCCTGAATCGTAGGATCTGCTACGTCTTCCACGATTGTCTTCTTCGCTGTTACAAAGAAAAGATGTTGAACAATGAACACCATCAATATTCCATGTAACTAGGAAGAATATATGTTTGCATAACATTCATATATGGGAACAGTGTAGAATGGAGAAGGCAACTATTAATACAATGAAATTTGATAGAATAATGAGCGGGTAATTCTCAGAAATTGAAGATGTGATGTCCAAGAAAATTCTACCTTCTACTACTTGAGAGAAGAGCAATTATTGCAGTGTAAACAATAACGATCGAAGCAATAAGCGCTGTCCCAAAGGAAACCCTAATTACATATTCAGCTGCAGACTGTAAAATGCACATTAGTCTATACTCATCCTTCAATCAGAAGTAATAAATACATCAAGGTGTAACAATACCTTAGACTTGTCAAGCAAAGGTTCAATTTTCAATCTTAATGATTTTGTTGCAAGCTTAGTGCGATAATCCTTTGGAAAAACATAGAGTACGTCACCTTCATCTGAAACCTGTCAACACCATCTTGAAAAAGATTTCCATCAAGAAATCAAAAACTTCAATGAGCTAAGAGTATATCTTTGAGAGTGCATAAACTTTATGCAACATTACAAAAATAGAGTTAGTCAGAGATAATGTTATGTATCTAACTTTTCAGCACATGCAAGCTGTGGAAACCACATATCATAAAATCTAAATGAGAATGCGCAAAACTAAATCCCATCCCCATAATTAAAAATTATGTTACATTCGGCAAGAAACAAATGATGTAAATATGGCCACCTTTAAAGCTCAGTGAAAGCTGCAACAATTTGCTCCTGAGATGGAAACTTATCTACTATGACCACAAAAGGATCTCAAATAAATGAAAAATGTGAAAATAGGTACGGGTGATAAGATTCATCAACGTGGTG
Source organism: Berberis thunbergii (assembly GCA_003290165.1). NCBI lineage: Eukaryota > Viridiplantae > Streptophyta > Magnoliopsida > Ranunculales > Berberidaceae > Berberis > Berberis thunbergii. The sequence goes on from QNQO01009057.1 coordinate 98,686, forward strand.
GTACTAGCTAAGATAGACACACATGACAACAAACAATGCTATCAGAACAAAGACATAATTGACACATGAATCTTCGCATCAATGCTAGCATAGGTAGACCAGTTGATTCAATTTTAGGTTGCATCATCCACCAATAGCATAGATTCTCATGCACAATAAGTGAACTCTAAAATAAACAAAAATACTTCCAATGTAGATTTCAAAAGGTACCAAAATGATAAGTGGACAATTACCTTGCAGCTTAAAACTAAAATCAAACAAGCTAAACACTGGTGTCTAATTTACACAATCCAGAGCTAAGGTAGTCAAATCATGGCCATCAAAGGTTACAATACATATTGTTTTCCCTTCTAGCAGGCTTCCTTTGATTGATCCACTCCAAATAGATGAACATCATATCTTTTTAACCCAAATATCAAAGACAATTAGATACCACCCCTTCGTCCCTTAATCTCCTTGGACCATTCAAAGAGTTATTACTTTTGTTATTACAGTATTACTTATTACACCATGCTAAAGAAATTCAAATTTCATGTTTTGTCAAACTAACCCAACAACAATACATTTCCCACACTTCAAGGCCTAGCGAGGGCATTCCAATTATAGACAATGTAAGATGGAATAAGTGGAAGATACACTTAGATTGTTCTTAACTAATAATTCATATCACACTAACATTTAAGCTCATACTCCATTCATTAAATTAAGTTTGCTAGTGATGACACGATCAAAATAAATGTACATCATGACCATGCTTTAAGAATTACATAAAGATTATGCAAGAAAGGCTCTAGTCTATTTCTCTTCTTTCATTGTTCCAAATAAAATTATATATATATGGTAAGTATCTGACTTATGCCAACCCCATGACACGTGGGAAGCCTCGTCTGACATGTTTTGACACGTTTTAGGAGTTTTGAATACTCCTATACGAGGTGTCTTAGGATTTTTGGTTGCCATCCACCTTGACTAAGGCGTGGCACTGCAAAGCTCCAAAGCTAAGAATAAATCAGAGCCTTGGTGGTGCCCAAGCACGCATATGAATTGGAAAGGATCTGGATACTTGCTCCAAGGAAGCTTGATATTTCATTGGCTCGAATTCTAGATTGCTACCCAATAATGATTGTTATCATATGCCTAACATTCGAGGATTTGAAACTTTCAACAACTTGTTACTTGAGTATATCAGAAACTCAAAAAAATTCACTAATGTCAAGTTTTGATTTGCTCACAAGAAACACACAATTGTCTCTGAAACACAATATTGTCTCTTCTAATGCATGGATTCCCTAACTTTTACTTCTAAGTATCACACTACAACTCGTCCTTCTTCTGACTCTTAACATGTTTGATCAAATGCAAAACACAAAATATCACCAATCAGCTTTATAAAACAACCAATTCAAAGATGAAGCAATACATAAACATAAAGAATTGAAGCAGTGCAAGAGAAGTAGTACCTCCAAGAAGCCTTGAGTATCAGCAGCGAGAGCCTGCAAAGCCAATTGCGCCTCATTCAACTTGAGTCCAGCCTTACTCGCCACATCTCCGATCGTAACTCTCCCACCGCAAGAATCCACCGCGCTCATTGAACGCTTCCGCACCTCCGTCGGCAACTTATCCGTCTCAACTCGTCCGCCGGGCCTGATTACCGCCGGAATGTTGACGCTCGCCTGGATGACCGGAACCCTAGAGTAGCGCGACTTGCAGGCATTGCGGAGGTGAATTGGTGTGTGGAAGGTCGGCGAGGGGAATTTGCAGAGAAGTGACGAGGAGGAGGAGGATAGAGAGGGAGGGTGGAAGCAAGACTTGGCTGTTACAGCGAAGCTCGTGGGCGTGGCTATGGAAGCCATGAGCAATTGAGAGAAGTTTTTTTTTTTTTTTGGGTGAAAATGGGGGTTTTTGGGAGTTTTATCGAGAGAGAGAAAATGGTTTGAGTGGTTCAAAAAGATTGGAGCTGTAACTGAGATTTTTCTGTCGTAAGTCGTATCGCATGGATTGGGGAGAATTTGGCAGAGGGACTGTTGGGAGGCAGAGATCAAGTTGGCTACATTGGGTTTTTAGTTTTTACTCCTTTTGGAATGGGATCTAAATTAAATTTTGATTGTGAGGTGAGGATAAAATTCTGAAATATCAAGGAAATGTCTGGAATAGGATAAATAATGTGATTTTATTCTATCAATATCATATCATAAGGTTACGAAAGTTTACCCTAATTACTACTAAACTTGACATTTCGTTTTTTTACCAAAGTTATGTTGTCAACATACCACTGCTGCGGAATAGGAAGGCTCCGACTTTTTTGACATCGCCATTTCTACTAAAGGACACCACAAAAAAAAACCAATTTCTTACCCTCTCTTCTCTCTTACGAACAACACCACCACCCTCGTCCCGCTTGTCCCTTCTTCTGTTCTTCTCTTTCTATAATTCCTCTTCTTCTCCTCTCTTTTCGAGAACAACAATAGGGAGAAAGAAACAGTAGCGAGCCGTACCGCCCACCTTATTTTCTCTTCCTCTTCTTTTTCGTTTTTCCTCTTTTGTCCCCGCACAAGCCTGCACGAGGATGTATTCCATCCTCAAGGAGGCCTTGTGAGGGCAAACAAATTTTTGACCGCTGCACAGGCATCAGCGAGTGATAACTCGTCCCCGCAGAGTCCTCCGTAAGGATGGATTCTCCACTCGTAGATGCACGTGCGAGGGTAAAAAAAAATGCTTCCTCGCAAGGGCAAAAGAGAAAAAATAGAGAAGGAGATGAAAAGAGGAGAAGGCGGGGAAGGGTGGTGCAGCTGCCGGGGGGTGTTGTTCCTGAAAATAGGGGAGAAAAAGAGAAAGAAATGAGGAGAATAAACAAAGGAAAAAGGGAAAAGAGGTGCGGCTGGCGGTGGCGGGGTGAGGTGGTGGTGTTGTTCATGATGGAGAAGATACAGAGAGAATAGGGGTGGTGGTGTGTGTGTGTGTGTGTTTTGTTTTGTTTATAATGTTCTTTAGCACATCCAAAAAATTTTTGGGTGGTAGTGTCCTTCAGTAGATACGGTGGTGTCAAAAAGATTGTTTTGCAGATGACAGAAGAGTCATTGCGGCATACTAGCTTGCAACTTTGCTAGCACAAGTCTAACAACACAAGCGATATGCATTCTCGGTATGATCCAACATTGAAAGATGAGTGATCCATCAAACTTAGGGTTTTCCTACAACACAACTCTCAAAAGAAAAATCGAGCAAGAACACATTTTGGCCTAACATTCATATCAATCAATCTAGTCATTTGAATAGTGTCACCTCTTCGATCATAAGTCATCTTAAGATAACTTGACCATGAGACACCAACAATGGAGATAAGATCTTCTTCTCCTCTATTTATTTGGATTTGCATTATATCGATTCAGGCTTCGATGAATGATCAATATGTTTTTCGTACGGTGCAATTGGAGAGATATTATTCTTCTCTACGTAGATGATATGATTATCATCAATGATGACACATCCAGATTCTCAGATCTCAAGACTTATCTCAATCAATCAGTCGAGATGAAAGATCTTAAGAAGCTTAATTACTTTTTGGGGTTTGAGTCATTTTTCTATCAGTTTGCCTATGCTATGTTACTTGTTTCTTATTCCACTTGTTGTCTTTTGATGAGTAGAGTACATATTAAATAGTACCCGTTTTTTTTTAGATAATCTGTTGTTGGATTGTTTGATTTGTTGATTGGGTGGCTGGTTCATGTTGTTCTTGAAAATAGAATATTCCCAATTTACAAAATAGAATGGGTTTTGTCTGTGAGAATGAGTTTGATTTCTTTGTTCATTTTGTTCATGTTTGGGGTCATCCATGTTTACCATTTTATTGATTGGGTGCGATTTTGTTTGGTTGGTGTTTAAATGGTTGATGAATATTAATGAATTTTGATAAATTTGGAGATTTGTGTGCATATTGACTTGTTTATGAATTATTAAAAATTTTGATATTTGAATCAAGGGGTGGCTTGATTGCCATATTGTTACATAGCATAATTAATGAATATGCTATGTTTTCCCCAAAATGTGGGTGAATAGATTGTGAATCAATTTATGTATGACAAAATGTCATCGTGGATGAATTCTGAATTATCAAAAATAAATGATATTGGTAAACCTTGATTTTTGAAAATATAAACCCCTTGGACTTGTATCACTTAGAACTGCCACATCTCTTTGGTTTATTATTTCCCCTCTCTTACTAGAGAAACTAAATGACCTGCGGGTCGTCTTGCGGAGTTGGGCACCCATTTCTTACTAGAGAAACTAAAATAACCTTCGGGTTAGTCTTGCGGAAATGTGGTGGATTGTATGCCTAAAATAGGCTTTGATATTTATCCGTAAAAAATGTGACGTGAGTTTATGCGCATTGATAGCCCAAGAGTGGCTTTTGGTACTCATATAGTTAGGGGTATCCGCGATGCATGTCTGTATGTGATGTCCCCACTTGGGCATGGATGACGGAATAGTCCTCCTTTATATGAGAGAGATCAATATGTTTTTCGTACGGTGCAATTGGAGAGATCTTTTTCTTCTCTACGTAGATGATATGATTATCATCGATGATGACACATCCAGATTCTCAGATCTCAAGACTTATCTCAGTCAATAAGTCGAGATGAAAGATCTTAAGAAGCTTAAGTCGGATTGATTTTCATTGTTTTTTCAAAAGGGGTCGCAGGAGATGTATCTTTTCCTAATAAATGTTTTGGTAATTGTTTATTTGTTTCTGCATCAATCTTCTGATGCAACTTTATATCTTCTGCTAATTTATCATGTATTGTTTGTTTTTCATCCTTGTAATCGTACACAGCTGAACAAATCTTGTGGTTGTCTGTGTATAAATGCATTACAACATCATTGGTTTATGGAATTCTATTTCTATATTTTTACCAGAGAAACCTGTTGCTCCAAAGTCCATACCTGAAATCTTTTTCGTTTCTCAATTTTAATCAATATCGATATTGTGAAGTGTATATTTGACGTATCAATCCAAAATCAACACGGATTACCTGTTTCCCAGGGGTTTGTATTTTAAGAACATAAGTTTGTAGCACAGCTCATCACTTTTCACACACGGTGTTACTCTGGTGTTGATTTGGGGATGAAGCCTCCAAAAGTGTCATAAATTTTCATTTTGAAATGTTGTGTTTTGAGTATACAATAATCACATGGTCTGATCTATGATGAACCTGACACTTAGTATTTATATATAAGAATGTCACTTGATTGCCATGTTGTTATAAAGCATGATTGATATATATGCTATGTCTTTCCCCAAAAATGTGGGTGGATAGATGGTGAATCCATTTATGTATGACAAAATGTCATTGTGGAGAAATTCTGAATGATAAAAAATAAATGATATTGGTAAACCTTGATTTCTGAATATATAAACCACTTGGACTTGTATTACTTAGAACTACCACATCTCTTTTGTTTATTATTTCCCCTATCTTACTAGAGAAACTAAATGACCAGCGGGTCGTCTTGCGGAGTTGGGGCACCCATTTCTTACTAGAGAAACTAAAATAACCTTCGGGTTAGTCTTGCGGAAATGTGGTGGGTTTGTATGCCTAAAATAGGCTTTGATATTTATCCGTCAAAAATGTGACGTGAGTTTATGCGCATTGATAGCCCAAGGGTGGCTTTTGGTACTCATATAGTTAGGGGTATTCGCGATGCATGCCTGTATGTGATGTCCCCACTTAGGCATAGATGACGGAGTAGTCCTCCTTTATATGAGAGAGACATACAGGCATGTATGTTCGGCACGGAGGTGGTGCGAATGTGGTATCGTCTAAGTGATCAATCCGTTAAAAAGATGAACCTAATTCAAATAAAAAGAATAAATGATGTTGCATTGTTTCTAATTCTTTTTATGCAGGATGGCAAGTCCACTAATATTTCTGCAGGTCCGACTTGCCGTAGTCAAGTCCTATAGGGTAAGTACAGGTAAATGCATGTTTACATATTAGGATGATGATATGATTGCCTCGTTGAGAAACTAAATTCTTGGAACTGTATTTTCTTGCATAACACCTTTGCCTCGTTGAGGAACTACCTATTGGTGTGATGGTTTGTTGTTTGTGTTTAGTTTGATGTTTATCAAATGCAATTTTATTGATTTTTTTGGGATGAAGATTTCTCACACCAGCTTTATTGCTAACCCAAGTGAGCTTTTGCTTCTTGGGTACATTCCTTTTGGAATGTAGCCGATTAGCTTTTCAGGTTTAGAGACGTTTGTGCAGTGTTACGGGAGTTCCGCTAGTGAGGTTAGCGACGTCAGTTTTTCCTGATTAGAGTTTTGTTAAAAAATTTAGTTTGTTTATATTTTCTGAACTATACTTTTGTCATCGCTGCTAAATGTTTCTGTTGTTATTGAATTTCACGTCCCGAGTTTTGAGGAACCGGATAATCCTACGTGGATTTTAGGATTTTGTTTTTCTCGAAAATCGGGGCGTGACACTCAATTTCTCTCTTCTCCTCGCTCACCTCATTATGCAGTAGTTTTCACATTCTTAAGTATATCAAGGGACAATGTTTCACGGTTTTCCTTTCTCTGCTTACTCTTCTGAGCTTCGTGCCTACTTAGATACAGATTGGGCAGGTGACCCCACTGATCGTCGATCCATCACAGGCTATTGCTTCTTCCTTGGCGATTCACTTATTTCTTGGCGCTGCAAGAAGTAAATTGTTATTGCTCGATCCAACACAAAAATTGAGTATAACGCTCTTGCTTATACAACTCAGGAACTTTTCTGGCTCCGCTAGTTACTTGAAGACATGGGCGTTACTCATTGTACAACTACTTTCATCAGCTGCGCTAATCAATGTGTTATCCAGATTGCTCACAATGATGTCTTCCATGAATGGACAAAACACATTGAAATTGATTGTCATTTTGTACTTCATCATCTCACTCATGGCACCATTGGTCTGTTATCAATTTCTTCCCCAAACTATTGATATCTTCACTAAAACACATCCTCTTGGACGCCTTCAAGATTTAGTTTTCAAACTCAAATTGATCTCCATTTTACCAACTTGAGTTTGACGGGGGTTGTTGATGCATGAAATGTATATTAGCCTCACATTGACTAAATTAGGAAACCTTCTCTTTACAATCCTATAAATAGGATACCTCTCTTGTAATCTAATCACACCATTTCAATACAATTATCTCTTCTTTTTGTATTGTCTCACTCCCTCTATTTCAACACAGATATCTCTTAACTTCACCCGAATAATATTTGGAGGAAGATTTATCATATGTAGATTTCATCATGAGGTATGTATGTGTCAATGTTTTGGTAAACATGTCAAGGGGTAATGACCGGTGTCCTCAAATTTGAACTAAATTAACTATGAAGTGGTTAAATTAAACCACTAGTTGGACACTCTCGCAGTGGATCTCCTCGACTCTATTATGGTTTTGACCCTTTAACATGTCCACCACACATTACAAGTCGCAGTAGATGACCTGTTCCACATTGTTTTCTTCAATTCTATTTTTCTCAGTGGTAAATTTACAGTGTAATTTTTTTTCACGTTCTGACATTCTTATCAAATCAGTCTGCAGATCGGGAAAAGTGGCAGATGTCATTTGTAATGCCTTCATACTTCATAGTATGGCTCCAACTTGCAGTTGCTAAAGGATGCCACAGTGAGCAACAAAGAAGCTCCCAGGAAAATTGTTGCAGTAGCTGTTTTTTCAGGTTTGTTTTTCTCTGACATTCTAGTAGAAAACTACAGATTTTGGTTGTTGTGGAAGTGTCATCAAACCAGTAACAATGGAAGAGCTTTTCTTATTTTCCTGGGCTTAGTTGAAGGGATAACATTCTCTCATTGTTTACTAAAAATTTAATAATCTTAAATCATGATCTCACGGCCCAGTTTTTGAGAACTGGAAACGTAACATTTCCCTAGATTGTGAAGCCGGGGTAACATCTATGACCTTCAGTGGCTCTACGGAACCAAACATTTAAACAATTGCTCATTGTTTGCTGAAGGGAGTGAGCTGGTCAACCATAAACAATGTTAAATGTAGTCCTAGCCATGTCTATGAATGATAAAGATGAAGTTTTTGTTTAGAAACATCCATATGTTGCAGAAATGAAAAGAAGTTCAGTATAATCAAGGATAATGGCTTATGGCATCAATCTTTTCATTTGACAACAGGTTTTGTTACAGACGAAGAAGTTAAAAGTTGTGAATCAAAGTTAAGGGATGCTCTGACGGGCAATTTCAAGTAAAAGAGAATGCTCTGGTGGAAGTGACACAGGTACGATTGCAAATTGTTGATGTTCTTTGAATTGCTTGTATGACATGAACTCCTTTCTAATCTTGACTATGCTAATGTAAATGCAGTATCATCCACCATTTACACCTCCCTTTGCACGCTGCAATTGGTGGAACAAGCAATTTCAGATCATTCTCACATACAGGATACACATAGAGAACATATTTTGTAAATGAAATTACAGGTTTTGAGTGGTTAAGAGAGGGGTGACACTGACTATTCAGTGGAAGCAATTTCATTTACAAGCTTTGAGTGTAGAACGATGGGTTGATATGGACACTATGAATCAAAATTAAATGTTTTGTCATGCCACATGTGAAAGCCCTCCATGAAGGTACCATTGACTATCAATTGGAGAGGTCCGCAGTGCCAAGCGATCAAAGAAAATCTTCTCAGGTGGTCGTTTCATGCACAAGAATGGACAGTTCGTGTAAAGCTTGACTAGATATACAACCAGATACTATCTCCTAAATTACAAGCTGAATAGGGCAATGGATTCTTTTTAACCATTATTTTTAGGTCCACACTAGCTGCAACAATGAGAACCACAATAACTCATTTACAACTGAGATTGACAGACATGTACCATGTTCGAGTCATTGTCTCAGTAAAAGAAATGAATCAGAATGGTCACTGTTGAAGATCATGTTACAATTAGAGCATCTGTGAAGGCAGAGCTAAATAGAGCATCTGTGGTTGTCAAAACAAGTCGAATAAAAACCAAAATATTAAGTCTTTTGAGGGCAACTCTCAAATATAAAATGTAAATGTCATCTTCAGCACTTCGACAACAAGTATCTAACATACAACACTACAACCTTTCCAATCCACTCTGTTGACAAAACTTTTTGCAAACTACCTGACATAAGAATTGACAAGCATCTCACATAATTCTTACCAATAAGTAGATATGGCACAAGAAACAACGGTAACCAAATGACTTATGGTACAATAAACGGGATGACCATTTTCATGAATGTTTCATAGTTGAGTGTAGCTGATCCAGTGTATCTTGTATCTTTCTCCTTGAATTTTTCAGTCAAACCCTGAAATAACATCCATCAGAAAGATTAATTATCTTTATAGATTAGTATTTTTCAGTGTTCTCAAAATCGGCCTAGGCGTTAGAAAAAAGCTCGGATTAATGACTGGGCGGGTCATAGACAGTCTAGGCGGATCTGAGCGGGGTCTGGGCGATTTTTTTTTTAATAAGGTTGATTGTGTTCTTATTTTATTTGATTGTGTTCTTATTTTATTTTTTTTCCTCTTTTTTGGAAATAAACAATTTAATTGTTTTTTTTAGTATATATCTGAATGTAGCAAATGATGATTACTTAATGAAATTCTCAAAGGATCCGCCGGTACCAATTTTAGTAATGTAGATTTTATCAAACATGACTGAGTTTATTCATGCAATTTGAAGAAAAATAAAAGATTAAGTTTGGATATTTGTCCACAAATTCAATTTTGTATAAAGTACCCATCATGACCAATTCCAGTCATTTGAGTTTTAATAAATTTTGTTCATGATTATTAATTTTTCACGTTTTTAAATTTTGCATATGTATCTTGACATTAAATTGGATGTAATTAATAATGTATCATGTTAAGTTTTGTAAATTATTAAAGTTATGATACAAAATCTAAAACCGCCTAGGCCCCTAGGCGTTAGGCACCTGCTCGCCGCCCGCCCACCGCCTAACGCTTTTTAGAACACTGATGTTTTTACGTGATGTCACAATTTGGCATATCAAGAACTCAAACAAATGAATATGATCACTCACCTTGACAATCATCCCACACCTGTAAATCCACAAAAATTTGATATAAGAATTTTTGTCGTGCTACAATTATATTGAACTTTTGAGATAATTTGAAAGAAAACTTACTCAACAAAACTGTCAAAGTTAAGTTCTCCCCTTCTTCCTCGTCCATCGTCATACTTGGAGATGAGAACTTGAAGAACTGAAGATGGTACATGATATCCAAGACTATAAAGAGCATCCCTCAATTCCAAAGAGTCAATTTTTCCACTTCTGTCTCTGTCAAATCTCTCAAAAATGCCCTGAAAATGCAAATTAAAAAAATAAATGTCGAAGCCCAAACATCTTGAAAGGCAACTTCAACTGTTGAAGTATTCAATAAGATTTAAGACAAGCATGCTCGGTCAATTGACACAATATTGTTCAATTGATCAAGGTCCTTTAGCTGATCAACAAAAACCGTCTTCAATAGTGAATTATAAAGCATAAAGTGGTCGCCCTTCCAAAATAGTTTCTACCTCAATCAGATATATACTTTGCTTCTAAAATTGCTTATGTTTCAATTTATTGGACTAATAGAACCGACGTCCAATTGATTTTATTAGGCACAAATCCTAAAGTTCGTCTCTGGTCAAAATAAGACCCAACTGCTCCACAGTATTCATTTTGATCATTACTCAAGGAACCAATTCTCTTTCGACAGAATTACAAGTTGTGCTACGTACTCCCGTAAGACATTGAACCAAATTTCATTGTAAGTTTGTAATTTAGAAAGTATGACTTGTTTTGACTAGTTAAGAACACAAACTTCAGCATTATAACCCACCACACCCTACATCATCCTCGAGGACTCAGGGTTTTGATTTGCTCTATCCACTTGCAAACTTGTATATGATCAACACTGACATCAAATTTAGGATCGATTTACAGAAATTTACATTGCTTACAGACTTCACGTCTTAATTTAAACCTATTATTGAACATCCAACATTAAGTATTTCAAAGATAAATAAAATGTTATAGAAAGAAAAACACGATTCTCACCCGCCATTGTCCAAGACAATTCCACAGGTCCGCAAATTCTCTAGGTCCTGCAGAAACACCACAAGACTACAAATTAATGCATAGCATCAAATGGGGTTAAACAAAGCTGCTAATCAGCAAACTCCAATTAAACAACAGAGTTGCTAGTAAATTAAACATTCAATTCATTCCAATTAAAAGGGGGTTAACCAACTGAATTCTCACCTATCTTGAGCTGTTCATTCGGATTCTTAAACAAGAACATGAGCAATCTGACAGTGCGAATACTAAACCTCAGATACCCAAAAGACAGAGCCTCTTGCAGCTCATTCTCATCAATAAACCCACTGAAATCCTTGTCCACCATTTGAAAGCTTCTAATAATCTCCGGACGAGTTCCGGGTGGAAATTGCTCACCAATTGGAGGATACCCATACCCGTAATAACTGGGTGGTGGTGGTGGTGGGTAGCTCTGCCTGTCTGAGGGGTATTGTGAGGTAGAGGTGGTGGATGTTGTTGTTGTTGGTGGCGGCGGAGGAGGAGAGAATGGTTCTGATTCTTGGGGGTAGTTTTCTGGCTGGGAAGGAGCAGAGGGTGTGTAGTTTTGTGCATATAATCGATTGTGAGACGCCATTAATGGTGGCGTATAGAGGTTAGGGAAATAACAGAGGAGATGGATGAATTATAGGATTGGAGAGTTAGGGTTTGGAAGGTGGTGTAATAATAATGGCTGTTCAAAATTGTATGTGAAGAAGCATTGTTGTTGGTCGCAAGGCTGCTTGTAGGTGTGCTTCTAGATGATGATGATGATGTCATGCATTGTGCCATCTTTTGTTCCCTATTGTTATACTAATGAGCTCTTTCTATAGTTGCATGGATAATGGTAGTTAATATTTGGAATGATGATTGCGCGTGTGATTAGGCTATACTTGCAGTTTGGTTGATACAGGAAAATTCGTTCAAAATGCAGATGGCTTCCTTGTTGAATCCTAAATTTTTTTTTACTGGCTGACTTTTTGACACCACTGTTTTTGTTGAAAGACGTTATTATTTTATACTTTTTGAAGCACACCACCACCTAGTGAAGAATACCACTAATATAAATTAAATTATTTTTTTTTTCTTACTCATCTTATTCTCATGTCTTTTCATTTCTCTTTACATGAGCAACAACCAGCAACAATCCCCACCTTGTCGTCAAAAGCACCACCGCGCCAACCTCACCCCTGCTGCACCGCCTCACCTCGTCACCACCTCTTCTCTCGTATCTTCGTCTTCTTCTTCTCTATATTCCTCTTATTCTCATTCTCTCTTCATCTTCTCTTTATTCCTCATTTTCTCCTCTTTTCTTCTTCTCCATTGTTCAGGGCATCAGTTATGTATGTTTGAATATGAGTCAAAACGATAGGCTTCAAACACTTAAATGTACAATTTGAAGATATGCTCAAAGGATGTTACAGATGGGCTAATAAAAGTAGTGAAATGCAATTTCTTGTTGTTTTTTAGCTTTTTGAAATTGACATAGTTTCAAAAGGAACCCAACAATAACTCATTCAACTCCAAAAGTAAAGTGGCCCACAATAATTCAAAGATCCAACAAAGGAACCCAACAAGAGCTCATTCAACTCCAAAAGTAAAGTGATTCCACAATAACTCAAAGATTAAAAAAAAAAACAAGTGCATTGACCATGTGATAACAACCATGACAACCCAAATACATTGGATCCTATAAGCATAATAATCTCATCCGCATCGGATCATGCAAATGGAATATTTAGGCTCTCATGATCAGTTGCATTTGTATGAAAATTGGACAGAGTCAACTTTTTTGCCCAAACGTAGCGATCTCATGAAGCCTGAGGATTTCATCCATAAGATTCGTTGCGTTTGGGCAAAACCCGACTCTGTCAATTTTTTTATTTTGCCTTTTTTTAACTTTTTGAAATTGTCATAGTTTAAATACATTCTTAACAAATAAAATATATTTTCAAAACACAATTTTGCCATACCATGTCTTCGAGACTTCCGAAGTCAAGTTTTCACTTGGCATCATTGAAATGATGTTTTTGCAATAATAGTTATTTATTAAGAGTGTATATAAATAATAGAAATTGAGAAAAGTTGAAAAAGGCTTAAACAAAAAAGTTTTGAAAAAATGGAGAGAGTTAGATTTTTTGTCCAAACACAGCGGATGTTGCGAGTTGGGTATGCAATTTGCAATAAATTTTAGGAACTCTGAAGTCAATTTTTTACTTTACATTGTTGAAACGGTGTTCGCTTGATTTTATGCGAACTTGCTTAGAACTAGGTTTTATTTCCAAATTTTTCTTGGTTCAGTTACTGTCCATTACCAAGTTTTGTGATTGACAATTACCGTGTTTTGTAATTTTTATCACTTAAATAATACTTTTGATCCGTTTTAATTAACTTCAAATTTAATCTTGTAATAATAAAGATAAAACTACTTTCATTAATATTTTAAATATTACATAAAAATACAAAAACAAACATTAATAAGTCCTTCAGGGGGTAACGTTCAAGGCCCTATTCTTCATTGGAAGAGTAGTAGTCCACTAATGAATTTCCACCATCATCATCATATTGTCCAACTATAATGATTCAATGTCCTCCCCCTCTTCTGACCGTTCTCCATCGTTGTCATCCACATCATCTGAAGACGATGGCGATTAGGGGTCGTCATCCTCTAACAAGTCCTATTCCAGATCTCACATGTCATCTCATTCTTCGTCTGAAATTTGGTTTTCAACATTGCCATTTTTCTGTTCATATTTTCTTCATTATCTTGATTTGGTGATGAATACTGATAGACTACTTCCCATTTTTTAATAGTCTTCCCAAGTAATTCTTTTTGTCTTTCCAAATATTTTTCTTGTGATTATGCATCGTCACTTCCTAAAAGGTTGCACGAATCTCATAGAAGAAAGAAAAAAATGGAAATAATAGGAGGATAGAAAGAAGAGGGAGATGCTTGCACGACGGAAATTTTTTTTTTTGCACGAGCCTGCTGTCAGGAATCTGCTCAAAGGCAAGAAAAAACCAGAGGAAAATAAGAAGGAGGTGGGGACAGGGTGGTGACGGCGCGGTGGAGAAGAATATAAGAGAAAATAGGAGAAAATGAAGAAGAATAGGCTAATGTTGTTCCATCAATTGTTGTGAAGAGAAAATAGGATGTGGATAAGAAGATGAATAGTGAGTGAGAAATAGTTTATATTGGTGGTGTCCTTCAACATATAAAAAGGGGTGGTGATGTTCTTCCACAAAAATGGTGGCGTCAATAAGCATGAGCTTTTTTATTTGGAAAAATGACTTATAATGTCTACTTTTTATAATTATATACCATATCATACTCTATCAATTGAAAATGCCTAAAAAGACTTATTTTATTTAATTAAAGACTTTTAAAAGGCACAACCCCAACCCATGGTTTAAAAATAAGTAGAAAAACATTCTTACCCTTAAGTGATCAATAAAAAATTTATATTCACATATTTAAAACCAATAATAAGTTTACTTCCAGATTTTTTATTTCTTTTATTTCTAGATTACCCAACAAGAGTTGATCAGTTGTGCTTTAGGGACATAAAACAACTTTGAAAAAATATCATTGAATTAAAAGAGCATATTTCGTTTGTTTCAATATAACTGAAGTTTAAATACATAAATAACAACACCACGTCAATATGCCTATGAATATGAGTATATTTGTCTTTTTTGTATAACTTATAGCCATGGTTTAGGTTTTTGGCCTTTAATACTCTTGAATTACAAAAAGTATGTCTTTTGAAACATTTTTAATTGTTAGGTTCTTATGTGGTCTACAATTATAAAAATTAGGCCTTATAAGTCATTTCCCCTTTTTATTAGTGGAATGAGTTTTAGAGTCTTTCAAATTTTTAGCTAATTAATTGAATTCAATATGAGGAGACTTGTGAAAACATTTTTTTTCAAAAAGACATACTGTATAATGGTAGTTCTAGATAACATTTGTGGTAAGAGGGGTTTTTACTTCGCTTTTGCTTCAAGGCTTTGATTACCTTGATATTAGTAAGGGGAAAGGAGATGAGAGTTGGGTTTGCAAAACAAGTTTAACCAAAACAATTGGTAATTTGGTAATGCTGAATTAATATCACGTGGTGCCTCTAATCAATACGTGCGATTCTATTAACAGCTGCCATTATACAGTTTCTAACCAAACATGCAACCGCAACCCCTTATTTAGAGAGTGTTTGTTTTTTTTAAGTGCTTAGACGCTAATTTCTAACTAGAGTTAAAAGTTTGAACGAATTTCTGAATGAAGTGTTTGTTTTGTTTCTGAGTGAGTTGATGATTAGAAACTGTAAAATTAAAAAAAAAAGTGTTTGTTTTTAAGTGTTGAATGAGAATTGTTTGACAATTTTGCCCCACTGAACTGAAAAAATTTATGATATAAATATTGTGTTTAAAATCATACTCAATAATTATTTAAATCTTAGAAATGTTATTATATCTTTCATTACAAGAATATTGAAATATGATCAAAGATGAAGGAGAGCTGAAAATATACATAAGAAAGAAAGTTGGAGAGATGAAAAAAAACTTAAAAATACATAGAAAGAAATCAAAGATTGAGAGAAAATAGATAAGTTTCTTACCGAATCCTTATGAAAGTAAGTAGAATCACAATGTTGGGTGAAGATAATGTCTATCGTCAAAATTTAGCCCTAATTATTTTTAAAAAGATGAAACATCAATTGTTATTACAAAATTATGTTAAGATTATTATTGAAATAATTTGACTCAACACTCAATGCTAAGTGAGTAACACCTCATTATTCTTTTATCCCAATCAAAATTAAAAACAAACCCTCTAGATAACGCCGTTCACTTCTTAATAAGACTTTTCACAATAAAAACAAACACCCTCTCGATTGTAACAGGAACACAAAGGAAAGCTTTTTGGAACCCTCCTTTCAAAACCCCAGAGATTCAAAGCTTCCCATCGAACCAACCAGTAAGTTTCTTATCAAATAACCATTTTTGTTTTTGTTTAAGTTTTCAATCTCTGTGTGTTTGCTTTCAAAGTTATCCTTCAAAATAGAAATAGTGGTTTATTGAAGTTGTTCAAATTTAATGGAAGAACAAGAGATTCAACAACTACAACAAATACCCCAATTGTGTTGTTTATTTGATGTTAGAAGACCCCTTTCAATATCTGTCACCACCAATGACTCCATCAACTTTACAGTCTCTTACCTTGTCAACTCATGTGGTTTATCTGAACACCTCTCTCTATCAAAAGATTTGAATTGAAAACCTGTTCCCAACCAGACTCAGTACTCACCCTTTTGAGAAACTATGGTTTCACCAATACCCACATCTCCAAAGTAGTTCTCCAGTGTCCATGACTACTCTCGACTGATCCTAATAAAACCCTTAAACCCAAGTTTGATTTTTTACATTCTATTGGTCTTTATGGAACTGAACTCGCTGACATCCTCTCTAAGAGCGCGGCCGTCTTGACCCGGAGCTTAGAGAATCACATGATCCCTTCAGTTAATTTCCTCAAAATTTTAGTTCATACTGACGCTAATGTCATTAAAGTCCTTAAACGTGATCCATGGGCTATCAGCAAAGATCTACAAAAGCATTTGGTACCCAAGATTGCCATTTTGCAAGCTCATGGTGTGCCTAATTCCAATATTTCATCATTGTTAACAAATCATCCAAGGGCATTACTGTAACCCAGTGTTGAGCGGTTTGATGAAATCCTCAAGCAGGTCATGGAAATGGGATTTGACCCTTCAAGAGTTGCATTGTCCATGCTATTCATGCATTGACAGCTATGAGTAAATCTTTCTGAGAAGGAAAATTGGATGTTTATAGGCGATGGGGTTGGTCTGAAGATGACGTCCGCGCTGCATTCTTAAAGCAACCTATCTGTATGACAGTATCTGAGAATAAAATCATGCAGATAATGGATGTCCTCGTTACCAAAATGGGTTTTGGACCATCACTAATGGCCTGCCACCCAAATGTTCTATTGCTTAGCTTGGAGAAGTGGATTATTCCAAGGTCTTCGGTACTCCAAGTGTTAATCGCAAAAGGTCTGGTAAAGAAAGATCAAGCCATTTGTAATCTGTTTCTAATTCCTGAAAATTAATTCTTGAAAAACTATGTGACTAAGTTTGAGAGCAAAGTTCCTGAACTGTTGAATGTATACCTAGGGAAGGCGAGTGCTCTTGATTGATATGAAAATCCAAAAGAAGCGAATTGTAGGGTACCAAAGAGAGATGCGACTAAAAGCACTTTGATGAAGAGCAAGATAATCACGAACTTCGACAACCTTCTTAGGAAGCAGGGTGATGGTGACCTGTAAGTGGAGGAAGTTGCCATTTCTCCTTCTAGAGTGTTGTTTGGCACTGAAGATTTGGAACATCTCGACTATGGTGGCAAGGTGGATTTTGGGAGACTTAGGCTGGGTGGTGGCGGATCTGGGGGTGGGTCTTACCATAAGATGTGATTCTCTGTGGGTTTTTGGTTGGCATCAGCATATGTGCTAACATCAGGTTGTTTTGGGGATCTTTTTCACTGTTTGCGCTCTGGTTTGCGATGTGCCATGTTGCTGTTGTGTCTTTCTGTTGTAACTACTGATGATTATTAATAGAAGTTCTTACATTGGTGAATGAAAAAGGTCTATTATTTTTCCATTTCACTCTCTTTGATATTTTTAGTCATGCACCTTTTTTGTTTGTGTTTGTTTTGCTGCATGATTTCCTTTACTATTGTAGAGTTGTGCTCTAAAACTATTTAAATCCAAAGGAAACGAGTTGTGAATACCAATTAGAGATTCGATTGAGTGCTATTAATGAAAAGATCTATATTTTATAGTTTTTACCAAAATTTTCTCTTAAAAATTTTAGTCTAGTACCTTTTTGTTTGCGTTATTTGCTACATGATATCCAACTTGTGAACAAGTTACAACATGGATTTAGTAACATCGTAACTTCCAATGGATTGAATCTGTCGCTCCATATATCTGAATAAAACTTTGATGATGCCCCAGCTAAAGGAAAAGCTATACCAAATGTCACCATTAAAACATTGTCATACAAGCCAATATCAGTTGTCTATATTCTCGTATACGCCAAATCAGTTGTCTCTATTGTCTACGTAGGTCTTCTTCAGACAAAATCATATATAAAACAAAGGTTGCTTGGGCCCAAACAATGACTCAAGTAAGTTTTACGTTTCATTTAATTAAAGCTGTTTGATGTTATATTGTTGATGAGAATCTTCATGGGAAGACCTGGTGGCATCTGCGCTTTGGATTTCTCAAGTTTTAACTGCTAGAACTGATCGTGATATATTTGCATCTGGTTAAACAGTAGATTCTGAGCTGAAATGCAACTGACCTAAATTTGTTTCCCTACCTCTTAAGAACAGGAGTTGGAAGTCTGCTGGTTTCAAAATAGTTATACCTGTGAGATAGTCTGTGGTTCTACAATTGTGTTTTTTTTCTCATGCTTTACCAAAGATGAATGTCAAGAAAAAATCAACCCCGCTCACTTTCCAATAAAAATGTCAAGAAACAATCCGCCTTCACCATCCATGTTCAATCATCATGTCGAAGGAGTTATTATGCAGAGTTCTCTAAGAAAACAAATACTTTCTCCACTTGGTTGGGGTTGGAAGCTATGGGTCTGTATGAAGGCACTCTTGATGAAGGTACTGCAGTTGTCACAGTGAAGATACGTACTCAAACTTTAAAAACAAAGGAGCTTCAAAGAGTTTCTTGCCAGAATGTAACGCCTTAAAAAATCTCTAACATCAAAATCTTTTTATGATCGTTAGGTTTGAGCTAAAAGCCGAAAAAACGTACCAAACCAATTCAAAAGACGCGATTGTAAAAAGAAGGGGGGGGGGGGATGTGACCGAATGCATTCTGTTGTGTCTACATTGATGAATGAAAAGATCTATATTTTTCTAGTTTACCACAATTTTTTTTTAAAATGTTTTAGTCTCACACCTGTTTGTGTTGTTTTGCTGCATGATTTCCAATTTGTTTTGTGAACAAGTTAAAGTTAGGATTCGGGGATGTTGTACCTTCCAGAGGGTTCAGTCTGCTGTTTCATATATCTAAATAAAATTTTGATGACGCTCAGCAGGTCTATTCTGGCACTTGCCTCTGTTGTAGACTTAGATCTTCATCAGACAAATCATACAAGAATGAAAGATTCCCTTGTACACAAACAACAACAACGCAACTTAGCTTTACTTTTCCCTTCATAG
Organism: Berberis thunbergii; assembly: GCA_003290165.1. Lineage (NCBI taxonomy): Eukaryota > Viridiplantae > Streptophyta > Magnoliopsida > Ranunculales > Berberidaceae > Berberis > Berberis thunbergii. Next base: position 118,081 of record QNQO01009057.1, read on the forward strand.
TAACAAGGCTCTATGTTTTCAACCAAAATCCATGACGCGTTTTTATATCATACACTTCAACACAAACTAAATTCCCACTAGACACTCCGAGCATGTATCTTTGAGATAGCCCCTATGCTTCTATTTTTTATTTTTTATTTATTTTGAGATTCAAGCAGTCATTGTAGGGAAACTAATTGTTGATCAACGGTAAAAACTTGTAGGCTATTTTGGATTACGTACAAGTCCATGCATGTTAGCTGTAATGCAAATATTCCCTCCCTCGACAGCAACAGGAGATACTTGCTAAGTTTGGTCGAGTGAGGTCTAATTGTCAACTGTTGAAGATTTAGCCTCAATAATCTATCAACGGTGGAGTGTAATCTGTGGATGCTTTAGTTCAATGTACATGGGTTTTGTACAGTAGTATGTCATGCGATAAGGTAACATCAGTCCCTGTTAAATGTTAGACAATTTCATCCACTAGCATAGACTTTAGTTTTTATTAATTGTTCCTCAAAATCCAAAGTTGACTAACTCTCTTACAAGTTGCACAAGTTGCTCGCCATCCTTTCTGTTATCTGCCATTTAAACATGCCCAGTTTATCTTCATCCACACACATAACATGATTCATGTCAACAATTACTGCCAACTCTACCTTCCTTCATTTCCATGTTACTAGATAAATTCCCTCCTCTCAAGTCCAGAGTCTCCAAAATTTTCTCAGTTCGTTCTCTTTTCTGTGTTCACTAAACGATGTTTCAGTCATGCTTTCTTCAGGCACTTCTACTTGTTCTGCTCATATTAGATTCAAGATCTGCCCCCATAACACCTTCGTCTGATATGCTGGCTTTACTAGCCTTCAAGAATCTGATCACTGAGGATCCACATGGATCGCTGAGTTCATGGAATGATTCACTTCACTACTGCAAGTGGAACGGAGTCATTTGTAGTCGTCGGCATAGTTATAGAGTAAGAGTCCTAGACCTCAGATCACAGTCAATAGAAGGAACCCTCTCACCTTACATATCTAACCTCACTTTCCTTGCTACACTTACTCTTTCTGAGAACAATTTCCATGGTCCAATACCGCAAGAACTTGGTCACTTGTTTAGACTAAAGTTTCTTAACCTCTCAACCAATTCATTCAGCGGCGAAATCCCGAGTAACATTAGTCATTGTTCCAATCTTAAACAAATTGATCTAATTTCCAACAAGCTCTCAGGGAGAATTCCTACTGAGCTCGCCTCTCTGTCAAAGCTTGTACAATTAGGCCTTTCAAAAAATGAACTCCATGGAAACATTCCTGCATCGCTTGGTAACCTTTCATCTCTCTATGCTCTATCTTTGGCTTATAACAGTTTCCGAGGAAGCATTCCGAATGACCTTTGCTACATCCGTAATCTCTCAGTGCTTCAACTAGGAGTCAACAATCTTACGGGTGAGTTTCCTACTTGTCTTTACAATTTGTCAAGTATCTATAGACTCTCGTTCAACGATAATGATCTTCGTGGAACTCTTCCGACAAGTATTGGTCTTACTCTTCCAAAACTTCAAAGACTGTTCTTAGGAAGAAACAAATTTACTGGTCCCATCCCAGCTTCTCTATCCAATGCATCAGCACTTGCATATGTATCTCTTGAGATGAACGCTCTCACTGGGTCAGTGCCACATGATTTAGGAAAACTGAAAGGTCTTCGCAGACTATATCTTCATTCAAATCAATTGGGAACCACTTCTGGAGATGATCTGAGTTTCATTACATCTTTAACCAACTGCAGCATTCTAGAGTGGTTAGAAGTTTCCAATAATTATTTCATAGGGCCATTGCCCGATTCCTTAGGCAACTTCTCAACCCAAATGTTTCGTCTAAGCCTAGGAAGGAATCAAATACATGGAAGTATCCCTTCAGGAATTGAAAATCTTGTCAACTTAAATGAGCTATCTATTGAATTTTCCCATCTCACTGGTGAAATCCCCATAGCTATTGGGATGCTACCACAGCTGCAAAATTTGTATTTGCATGGAAATCAGCTTTCCGGACAAATTCCAAATTGTTTCAATAATCTAACTCTACTGTTGATTCTAAACTTATCAAAAAACAAGTTACATGGAATGATACCTCCAAGTCTAGGAAGCTGTCAGAAATTATTCGCACTGGATCTTTCTGACAATAGACTTGATGGTATAATACCCAAACTAGTCATCGGCCTTTCCTCCCTTAAGCTTGTCTTGAACTTATCCAGTAATGATTTGAGTGGTTCCCTGCCATCATCAGTAGGTAATTTGGGTACTCTTCAGACGCTGGACATCTCCAATAATAATCTGTCAGGTCATATTCCAGACACGGTTGGCAATTGTTTGACCTTAGCATACTTACACATGGAGGGTAATAATTTTGGAGGAAAAATTCCTCAGTCATTGAGTGCTTTAAAAAGTCTAACAGAACTTGATCTTTCCAGCAATAGATTGTCTGGGCAGATTCCGGAGTACCTGAGGAATTTCACATTTCTAACTTACTTGAACTTGTCTCACAATGAGCTGGAGGGTCCAGTGCCAGAGGGCGGAGTCTTTGCAAATGCAAGTCAAGTTTCAGTTGTTGGCAATAGTAAGTTGTGTGGCGGGAATGTTGAATTGAAGTTGTTTACATGCCATATGAACAAGAAGGGGAAGACTCTTGCTGTCAAAGTAATTATAATAGTCGCTGTTCTTGTGGGTTTGTCTTTGGGGTTACTCATAAGCTTTCTCATGCTTTACCGAAGACGGATGTCAAGGATGAGTCCTTCTTCACCATCTTCAATCAATCATCAATACCCAAAGATTTCTTATGTGGAGCTTCGTAAGGCAACAAATAATTTCTCTGCTGATAATTTGGTTGGTGCTGGAAGCTATGGCTCTGTGTACAAAGGAATTCTTGATCAAGGTACTGCAGTTGTTGCAGTGAAGGTACTAAATCTTCAGCAACATGGAGCTTCAGAGAGCTTCTTGCGTGAATGTAACGCCTTGAAAAATCTCCGACATCGAAATCTTGTCAAGATAATGACATCTTGTTCAAGTATGGATGGTCAAGGCAATGATTTTAAAGCACTAGTTTTTGAATACATGCCTAATGGAAGTCTAGAGGAGTGGTTACATCCTAAACTAAATGCACAAGATGAGTCTGTGACAAACATGGGCTTCCAGCAAAGACTGAATATAGCCATTGATATTGCTTCTGCATTGGATTATCTTCACCATCATTGCAAACCAGCTATTGTGCATTGCGACTTAAAGCCAAGCAATGTTCTTCTTGATGATGACATGATGGCTCATGTGGCAGATTTTGGCTTAGCAAAAATGTTCACGCCCACCTCCTACAGTTCCTTAGAAAGTCAAGGCAGTACCCGTGCACTAAGAGGATCAATTGGATATGTCGCTCCAGGTAAGAATCTACATTTGCTTATCTTATTTATGTTTATATCCTCATTCATAGATAACTACAAATCATATGTATGTCCCTTTAGCAGGATCATTTATCATGCCTAATAAATTTTAATTTTCTCGTGATCAAAGGGTGAATAAGAAGAAAAATTTGGTGTAAATTTTCCATTTCATATTTATCATGTGAGGCATATGCATCAGATATCATACTAAATTGGGGATATATGACTTGCAGAGTATGGGATGTGTAATGATGTGTCAACGCAAGGAGATGTCTACAGTTATGGAATATTGATGCTGGAGATGTTTACAGGGAAGAGACCAACAGATTCCATGTTTCAGAATGGTCTCACCCTTCATAGTTTTGCTAAAATGGCATTGCCTGAAATGGTGATGGACATTGTGGAGGCAAACATGCTTCTAAGAGAAAGTCACGAGGACATTAACACTGAGACCGGTCAAGATAGAATTGAGAAATGCTTGGTTTCCACGTTGAAGGTTGGAGTCGCATGCTCATCTGAATCACCAATGGAGCGCATGGATATGGGAGAAGTCATCACTGCACTGTGTCATATAAAAGAAAACTACCAAGGTGGTAATTAGATCCATTTGGGAATATAAACTACCCATTCTTGAGAAATGAATGTTTTGATGTGCCTGTGTTGCCAGGCCAGTTTTCAGGAAGGTTCAAAATGGCTTACATGCCATCTCACCTCTTTACTTTGCACTATGTGATTCTGGAATGTAAGTTTTTCTCGACTTTTAGATTGATTGTATTATTTAATCCAATCAATAAGCTAAACATCATTGTGGCTTTTATCATAGATAGGAAGAAATTCACGTTACGACTGAAACATTATTGTTATCAAAGCAGAAATAAGAAGAAATAGAAGAGCTGAAATGCAAAAATCCGAACAAGTACGTGATCATTACAAAAGAAATTTGAACTCCCATTCTTTCAATTTTAAGAAGGAATATATACCAATTTTGGCTTGAAAAAAAATCATATTCTTCCTTTGCGAGCATTGTGGAACAAATTGGCTCCCCTGAAAAATGAAGGCCCGACTTTTCTCAGTGTTGTTAGCTCCACCTAATCGAAAATACAGTCACTACTACGTTTGTTAGGTAGAATAACAATGGATTGTAAAAAAGTACATATTCCACATAATTCTTGTTGATACTGTACATAATCTTGTTCCATGCCCACAAGATCGAATAGATAACTTGGGCTCCCATAAATCATGGTCACTACTATATGGTAGGTGGTGAGTGGCCATAGAGAGCCTTTAGATCCCCCCACACTCTTGTCTACTTCATCTCAAACTTACTAAAATTTTCTAAATCTTCATCTCAAACCCTTTTAGACGAGATTTCTTTTGAGTTGTATATATTATAGCACCCTTAATACTTATTAAATTCTATAATATATCTTTGTGTGATTGCCTTTATGAAGTTATGAGCATATGCTTGAGCTATTTATTTGTCCATGTGATGTGTGGGTTGTTTCTTAAGGAGGATTAACAGAAAATATATTATTGAATGATTTATTATTTGAACTTTAGTGTTGTTTTATTTGTCCCGAGATTCTTTTGAGTTGTATATATTGTAACACCCGTACTTTTCATTGACCTTGATAATATTTTTGTACATAATGTTTCAATTTATTATTTTTAATTTCTTGTTAAAATAATATAGGTGTATGCATGCAGTAGCCTCGTGTGTATGCATGTATGGTGTTTTGCTGTGTTTGATGTAAAATCTTTATATGAGTATAAAATTCGTGTAATTTTTCATCTCAAAATATATTTTAAAATCTCATTTCGTTTGTCATGTTATTTTAATATTCGCATGACTCTCTTACCTTCCGAATCTCGGGACAAGATTCTTTAAGGTGTGTATATTGTAATACCCGCCAAATCATTTGACAATATAATGTTACTATTTTAATCATTAATTTTATTTATTGGTAATATTTATTAATTGGTAGTATTTACAAATATGTAAGTAATTATGATATGAATTTGGGACCTAGGTTTAGATTGGTGGTGAATAAAAGAGGAGTGGTGGGTGTGTTTAGCTAAAGCTAGTAATTCCCTAATTGAAAACACTTTAAAAGAAAATTCTAGCCACCTCTTCTCTTTGGATACACACACATAAGGAAAAAAAAAAACCTACATAGAAGAAAATGAGGCGAAGAGAAAAAGTTTGCTTCAACTTAGTGATTTTCGACAAAATAGTGAGTTAAACTCTATCGAATTATTCAATCTTTGATACTGATTATTACTTGATTTTTTTTATTATGTATGTTGTTAGTATTTTGAATATATAAAGGTAAGTTCTTCTTATCTTCTTTATTAAAAAAAAAGGGTATTTCTATGTTTTGTTTTTTATTGTCTGTAATTGATGCTTATGAAGATCATGAATGTATGGATTGGGTTTATAATGTGCTGATGAAATTAGATCGAATTGGACTTATCAAATACAAATTGAATTGGCTTTATAATATATTGTTGATAAAATCATTTGATTGAATTGGACTTACAAGAATTTCGTCCTGATTTGGATTGGATTTAGAAAATAAGGAATTGGGTACTGAATTGAACTGGACTGGTTTGGATTGGGTTTAGAAAATAAGGAATTGGGTACTGAATTGAATTGGAATTGGAATTTGGTACTGATTGGATTGTTTAGAAATTAAGGAATTGGGTACAATTACGGGTTGGACTACATAGTTAGGCCCAAAGTTGTTTAGTTGAATTTACATTTAGGCCGGACTTAGATTGATTGATTTATGATTTGGTTTGGGCTTATCAAATTTGGGTATTAAAAATGATGAGTTATGGTTTGACGGGGTTTATGTTTTCTCTGACTTTGTGCTAGATTTGATTCAAATGAGGTTTTGTTACTTTCTTTTACATAGGAAGGACAAGTATTTTGGAATTTGATTCTTGGTTTGTTTTAGGCTCAAATTCTTCTTTTCTGATATTACAAAAATACAATACATGAATACCTTAGAGTAATTGATAATTTTGTGATAGATGTTATTGTCAGATTATTATTATTTTTAATTGTACATGCTTGATTGTAAATTAATTATGTGGTTAGAGTAGGTCCGAGGTGGCTAAACGTATATGAATGTTTGCAAATTAACTTTAGTTTTTATATAAGTGTTGCTATTATTTAAGCATGTTGTAGGAGTATCTAGGATTGCCAATTCGCTTGATGATTAGTCTTATTGTAATGTATTTAACTTTACTGTCTATTGTTTATTAATAAAGTTTAATCGTTTTATGACAATATGTGTACAGTTATTTCAAACGCATTCTAAGTGTGAGCTTCATTTGACGTGTGATATAAGTGACTTGTGCGTGATGTTGTGAAGTGTATAACTTGAGACTTAGTAATTATGAAACTGTTATTTGTATTCCCCAATAGAATGGATGAACATTGTGGTTGAGAGTTTTGTAGATTAATTGATTTTTTTATGCTCTTTTCCACAACTCCGAAAAAAAGAAAAAATTATTTTAGTATACAGACTTGTTTGTATACCTATGATATAATTTTGGGTATGCAGACTTGTTTTTATATCGATACGCCGTTCCATGTGAGTTCGGTAGTACGTGTAGTATTTAGGAAATGTTTGTCATAGATCGAACTTCGGGTGAGATGACATGTTCCTCGATGTGACACCCCACTTGAACATGTATGCTACGAGTGGTTTCGAAGGCAAGGGAGACACACTTGAGTGAGCTGTGTTCGACACAAGGAGGGTAGTGCGATTGTGGAAAAGAAACGAGATTTTTTGTGTATGTGCATGATTGCCTTAATGGAAGAAACTAAATGCTCATTTAACCTTAGAATGAGAACTACATGTCTTCCTTAAGGTGAAATGTATTTGATTGACATTTAAATAATGGTGATTATGAGTATGGTCTGTATTTATTTGAAAATAATTGTATTTATGAGGACCGATAAATTAAGAATTTTATTCATTTATTTCTAAACGTTTTGCGCAAGATTTTGTGCAAGATGGTAAGTTTACTAACAGACTTACCACGTTCGATCTTCACTTTGTAAGTGTTTGTAAAATAAATATATATTTTAAACATGATAGAACTTTGTAGTATGACATGTTTGCCTCATGGAGAAACTATCAGTTAGTGATGTGTTATTTATTGTGTTGGAACATTTTATGTTAAAGCGTGTAACTTATTTTATTTATAAAGAAATTGAGATTACTCACACCAGTTCGCTGACCCAAGTAAATTTGGGTATGTTCTTATTGGAACGTAGTCATTTAGAGATTTATGAGCAACATTACTGGTGTTTCGTTAGTGGGGCTAGCGACATTAGAGTTTCATGGTTAGATTATTTTTTGTTTGTTTTAATTTTCTAAATTATGTTTTAATTGTTGCTACTAAACGTTGTGTTGTTATTAAATTTTCATATCTCGAGTTTTAGAAAAATCGATAATCGTACATGACATTTAGAATTTTCGTTTTCTAAAAAAATCGGGGCGTGACACATATTGCTGCTGTTGTCATCTCAGCTATGTCAGGAGAAAATGGGATGTTGTTTCAATCCCAACGGGTTAAATTCACCACCATATCATTGATAGATAAGGAAAGCAAAAGCAAAAGTTAGACGAAACTCGCAAACGAAGAACACCCGAAATCACTCGATTCCAATCCTTCTATTTGGCTATTGTTTCACGCTGCGCACACACCGAATCACGCCCTTATCACAGCCTGTTTCACGCCCTTATCGCAGCCCGTTTCACGTCGCACTCATGCCACACTGCTGTTATGTGTCAGCGATGTATTTGAAGCCAATCTAACGCTGCGTTGCTGCGATATTTACTTTTTATACAAGTAGTTGTTGTATGCTTGCTTTAATTTGAGAAAGAAAATGGCATTGAGTCTCACATGAATTGTGAACCAAACACTCCATCACACAAGGACTATGAGTCCCACAAGGACTCTTGTGTTTGAGTCCTTGTAATTGTCTCACAATCTCCACCTTGGAAAACAATTTCAGGCCACCACACAAGCATCACAAACAACCATATAAGCATCTCCACCTTGGCATGAAATACCGCCAAGACCCATCTCTCAGTCACGAGAATCGCCGTTATGCCCCTAAAGGCCCTGCCCCCTTGGGGCGTCAACACTGAGAGAGCCTGATCAAGTTGAGACAATGCTCAAACTTGATCCCTGGAACCGCTTTTGTCAACATATCAGCTGGGTTGTCTTTAGTACTCACCTTCTCTAAGAGAACCTCGCCATCCTCAATGACGTCCCTCAGAAAATGATACCGCACATCAATGTGTTTCATTCGAGCATGATGAACCTGGTTCTTTGCCAAATGGATAGCACTTTGACTGTCACATAACACTGTCACATCATCCTGAGTAACACCCAAATCACTAACCAAGCCTCGAAGCCAGATGGCTTCCTTCACCTCTTCTGATAGAGCCATGTACTTTGCTTCAGTAGTAGACAAAGCAACTGTAGACTGTAACTGAGACTTCGAACTCACCGGACCCATCGCCAATGTAAAACAATAACCTGTAGTCGATCGGCGCCTATCAAGATCACCAGCATAATCCGAATTTACATAACCTCGGATCATATTTGACACATCTCCTCTCTCATATATTAAACAAACATCCAGCGTACCTCGAAGATATCTCAATATCCACTTCACTGCCTGCCAATGTTGTTTTCCCGGGTTTGATATAAACCTACTAACCAAACTGACTGCATGAGCGATATCTGGACGTGTGCAGATCATGGCATACATAAGACTACCAATTGCACTAGCATAGGGAACCTGTGACATCTATTCCCTCTCATCCTCCGTGCTAGGAGACAACTTACCCGAGAGCTTAAAGTGAGCAGCCAAAGGAGTACTTACCGGCTTAGACGTATCCATGTCAAAACGGTGAATAACCTTTTCTAAGTATTGTCTCTGTGACAATGTCAGTCTGTCGTTTTTCCTATCTCTCACTATCTCCATCCCAAGTATCTTCTTTGTTGAACCAAGATCTTTCATCTCAAACTCCATGCTAAGTTTCAACTTCAACTTATCAATTTCTTTCATGCTCTTCGCAGCAATGAGCATATCATCAACATAAAGTAAGAGAAACACGAAAGACCCATCCCTGAGCTTCTGTGTGAATACACAAGGATCATACTAACTCCTCACATATCTCTGCTCAATCATAAAAGTATCAAACCTCTTGCACCACTGCCTCGAAGATTGCTTCAACCCATACAGTGATTTTTTTAGTTTGCATACATTTTCTTCCTTACCAACAACAACATATCCATCGAGCTGAGACATGTATATGTCCTCCTCCAAATCTCCATGCAAGAAAACAATATTGACATCAAGTTGCTCGAGCTCTAAGTCAAATTGCGCTGCTAAAGCCAAAAGGACTCGGATAGAAATGTATTTTACCACCGGAGATAATACTTCATTGTAGTCCATACCTTGTTGTTGTGCATATCCTTTAGCTACCAATCTTGCCTTGTATCGTATACCTATACAAGTACCCCTGGAATCTGGAATCCCGTCTTTCACTATGAAAACTCACTTACACCCAATTGGTCTATTCCCTTTAGGGAGTGTCACAAGCTCCCATGTATGATTCTTATGAAGAGATAACATCTCCTCATCCAAAGCTTCCTTCCACTCTTCTTTCTGAACACTTCGCAAAGTCTGTGTATATGTGGTAGGAACATCATCATACCCATCAAGAACTGAGAATGTGCAAGCTGCGTCATCCTCATAACCAAATCTAAGTGGTGCATGTCTGACTCTAGGTTCTCTGCCTGCTGCTACAGACGATGTTTGTAACTGTTGATCCTGTTGTTGTGTAGAATCCATGTCCCCATCTGTAGGAACCTCATATTCTGCCACTGTCTCATCAGGCATCATATTTGTATCGCTCATTTCCTCAGTAGAAGGAACATCATACTCTGTATGAGATATAAGAGCTCCAAGCTCCACTTGCAGAGAATCTCCAACATCCTCATCTTCATCATAGCTATCATCTCTCCAAATAGGGGAACCATCTTTGCATCTCTCACATTTTACCTGTAACAAAGCCTCCTCATGGAACTTCACATCTCGACTGATCACAAACTTCTGCAAGTCAGGGCACCATAATCTATACCCTTTCACATTATATGGATAACTGAGAAAAATAACTTTCCTGACCCTTACTTCAATTTTATCTTCCCTAACATGAAAATATGCTAGACAACCAAATACTTTCAAGTTAGAATAATCTGAAGAAATACCAGACCATACCACCATAGGAATCTGAGACTCAATAGCTGATGAAAGAGAGTGGTTAATGAGATAGCACGCCGTGTTTACTGCTTCAGCCCACCATATTATACCCAAACCTGCATTGGACAACATGCACTGTGCTCTCTCCAACAGGGTACGGTTCATCCGCTCTGCTACCCCGTTCTATTGTGGTGTCGACTTCACTGTGAAGTGTCTTCTAATGCCATGTTCCAAACAAAACTGCTTCAAGGGATCCTCAGTATACTCACCGCCATTGTCAAATCTCACTACTTTGATCACCCTTCCTGTCTGTTTTTCAATCATGGTTTTCCACTTCTTGAAGATATCAGTGCTTCATTTTTATGTTTCATGGTATACACCCATACTCTCCGGCTGAAGTCATCGATAAAAGACACAAAATACCTGGAACCCCCCTTGGATGCGACTCTAGAGGGTCCCCAAACATCAGTGTGGATGTAATCCACAATCCCTGCGGTGCTATGAGTAGCATCACTAAAACTGACTCTGCACTGCTTCCCATAGATGCAATGTTTACAGAAATCCAGTTTTTCCATTTTATCTCCGCCAAGCAAGCTCTGTTTGCTTAAAGTTTTTAGTCCATTCTCACTTACATGCCCTAATCGCATGTGCCATAACTGTGTACGCGTCAAGCTTCTCTCATCAACAACTGTAGAAACTATAGCTCCACCTTCAACTATACTTCCTTGAAGGAAATACAAATTGGCATGCCTAACCGCTGTCATAAGCAACCTGTCACCAAAATAAACACTGCAATATCCATTCTCACCAATATACTTGTAGCCCTGAGCTTCAAGCACCCCAAGAGAAATCATCCCCGTTGAAAGAGCTGGAACATGACATACCTCGGTAAGCTGTCTACATGACCCATCTGCCAACTGGAATTTGACTGTACCAACACCCATTGTCTTGCAAGGTCGAGAGTCACCAATTTTAATTGAACTGCCCTTAACCTCGCGATAAATGCTAAACCATTCCCTTACGGGACACATATGATATGAAGCTTCTGTATCCAACATCCAACCGTCATACAAATGGTCATAAGATTTTTCCATTAGTGCAAGTGCTAAGTCATCCCCGATTAGAATATCTTCTACCATATCCGGTGTCTCAACAATATTCACTACGCCCTTACTCTCATTTTCTTGCTTATTGTGATTATCCTTCTAGTCTGGACAATTCCTTATGTAATGGCCTTTGCGCTTACATTTGTGACACTCAACCTTAGGCATATCTTTGCCTTTTGATTTAGACCGATTTCTTCTGTAGTTGTTCCTTTTGTAATTTCTTCCCCTTGTCACTGAATGGCCATGTGCTTGAATCTTCTCATTCGAATCACTCTTTCTAGAAGCCTTTGCAAGTACAGCTTGAACAATATCACTATACACAAATTTCTCTTTCTTCAATGTTGTCATCTGATCAACAAACGGTTCCCATTCCGGTAACAAAGAAATTAACAAAAATAATGCTTTCTGACTATCTTCAAATTTAGCTCCCAAGCTAACACAATCTGAATATAAACATTCATATTTATTTATGTGATCAGTCATGATTTTACCTCGCTGCAATTTGAAAGTGAAGAGCTTTTTTTGTAGGTATATCACATTCATCTGATCATTCTGAAGATACATATCCTGAAGCTTATCCCAAATACCCTTAGTCGTCATCTCATCAGCGAAGTTGTAAGCCACATTGCGAGATAGACACAAACGAATCGTACTGCATGCCTTCTGATCCGTTTTACTCTACTTCTTGATAACTTCAACCGTCGCCTTATCTGATGATGGTTTCATTTTCTCATCAAGTGCATCAATCTGATCCAAACTAACCAGAATATCTTTACAATCCATCTGCCAAGCTTTAAAATTGTTCCTACCATTGAATCGAACAATATCGAACCCATGAACTTTCACATAGCCATCATCACGTGATGAAGAAGACCTTTAAGCCATTTTAATTGACACCTTCAAAACACAAATACCATCTAACTGGCGCTCTGATACCACTTGTAAGGGAAAATACTAGCTAATGCAAATAATCCCAACACAAGTCCTAGACCTAGTTGGTGATAGTGAATGACTAAAATTGTTATGCAAGTAATAGCAAAGAACAAACAATGTGCAGAAAATAAAGATGACACCGAGATTTACGTGGTTCGGCTTTGCCTACTCCACGGACGACGACTCTATAACTTTCTTATTAATATGGAAACACTTACTTGAAGATTACAACGTTGTCAGGCAACAATCCTTGAGATTACCCAATCTCAAGCCAACAATACCGCCAAAAGTTTGACGAAACTCGCAAACGAAGAACACTCGAAATCACTCGATTCCAATCATTCTATTGGGCTATTGTTTCACGCTGCACACACACAGAATCACGCCCTTATCACGCGCAGCCTGTTTCACGCCCTTATCGCAGCCCCTTTCACGTCGCACTCACGCCACACTGCTGCTCTGTTTTAGCGATGTATTTGCAGCCAATCTAACGCTACGTTGCTGCTGCAATGTTGCTGCTGCGTTACAGCTGTACGCTTTGATTGTTATGCTGTGTTTTTACATAGTTGCCTTATATTTATTTTTTATACAAGTAGTTGTTGTATGTTTGCTTTAATTGGAGAAGAAAATGACATTGAGTCCCATATGAATTGTGAACCAAACACTCCATCACACAAGGACTTGAGTCCCACAAGGACTCTTGTGTTTAAGTTTTTGTAATTGTCTCACAAATCTGTGGGTGAGTTCAATGTACATGGGTTTTGTACAGTAGTATGTCATGCGATAAGGTAACATCAGTCCTGTTAAATGTTAGGCAATTTCATGCACTAGCATAGACTTTAGTTTCTATTAATTGTTCCTCAAAATCCAAAGTTTTCTAACTCTCTTACAAGTGGCACAAGTTGCTCACCATCCTTTCCGTTATCTGCCATTCAAACATGCCCAGTTTATTTTCATCCACACACATCACATGATTCATGTCAACAATTATTGTGCCAACTCTACCTTCCTTCATTTCCATGTTACTAGATATCTTCCCTCCTCTCAAGTCCAGAGTCTCCAAAACTTTCTCAGTTCGTTCTCTTTTCTGTGTTCACTAAACGATGTTTCAGTCATGCTTTCTTCAGGCACTTCTACTTGTTCTGCTCATATTAGATTCAAGATCTGCCCCCTTAATACCTTCGTCTGATATGCTGGCTTTACTAGCCTTCAAGAATCTGATCACTGAGGATCCACATGGATCGCTGAGTTCATGGAATGATTCACTTCACTACTGCAAGTGGAACGGAGTCATTTGTAGTCGTCGGCATAGTTATAGAGTAAGAGTCCTAGACCTCAGCTCACAGTCAATAAAAGGAACCCTCTCACCTTACATATCTAACCTCACTTTCCTTGCTACACTTGCTCTTTCTGAGAACTATTTCCATGGTCCAATACCGCAAGAACTTGGTCACTTGTTTAGACTAAAGTTTCTTAACCTCTCAACCAATTCATTCAGCGGCGAAATCCCGAGTAACATTAGTCATTGTTCCAATCTTAAACAAATTGATCTAATTTCCAACAAGCTCTCGGGGAGAATTCCTTCTGAGCTCGCCTCTCTGTCAAAGCTTCTGCAATTACGCCTTTCAAAAAATGAACTCCATGGAAACATTCCTGCATCACTTGGTAACCTTTCATCTCTCTATGCTCTGTCTTTGGCTTATAACAGTTTCCGAGGAAGCATTCCGTATGACCTTTGCTACATCCGTAATCTCTCAGTGCTTCAACTAGCAGTTAACAATCTTACGGGTGAGTTTCCTACTTGTCTTTACAATTTGTCGAGTATCTATAGACTCGCGTTCAACGATAATGATCTTCGTGGAACTCTTCCGACAAGTATTGGTCTTACTCTTCCAAAACTTCAAAGACTGTTCTTAGGAAGAAACAAATTTACTGGTCCCATCCCAGCTTCTCTATCCAATGCATCAGCACTTGCATATGTATCTCTTGAGATGAACGCTCTCACTGGGTCAGTGCCACGTGATTTAGGAAAACTGAAAGGTCTTCGCGGACTATATCTTCATTCAAATCAATTGGGAACCACTTCTGGAGATGATCTGAGTTTCATTACATCTTTAACCAACTGCAGCATTCTAGAGTGGTTAGAAGTTACCAACAATTCTTTCATAGGGCCATTGCCCGATTCCTTAGGCAACCTCTCAACCCAAATGCTTCGTCTAAACCTAGGAAGGAATCAAATATATGGAAGTATCCCTTCAGGAATTGAAAATCTTGTCAACTTAAATGACCTAACTATTGAATTTTCCCATCTCACTGGTGAAATCCCCATAGCTATTGGGATGCTCCCACAGCTGCAAAGATTGTATTTGCGTGGAAATCAGCTTTCCGGACAAATTCCAAATTGTTTCAATAATCTAACTCTACTGTCGATGCTAAACTTATCAAAAAACAAGTTACATGGAATGATACCTCCAAGTCTAGGAAGCTGTCAGAAATTATTCGCACTGGATCTTTCTGACAATAGACTTAATGGTATAATACCCAAACAAGTCATCGGCCTTTCCTCCCTTAATCTTGTCTTAAACTTATCCAGTAATGATTTGAGTGGTACCCTACCATCATCAGTAGGTAATTTGGGTACTCTTGAGGCGCTGGACATCTCCAATAATAATCTGTCAGGTCATATTCCAGACACGGTTGGCAATTGTTTGACCTTAGCATACTTACACATGGAGGGTAACAATTTTGGAGGAAAAATTCCTCAGTCATTGAGTGCTTTAAAAAGTCTAACAGAACTTGATCTTTCCAGCAATAGATTGTCTGGGCAGATTCCGGAGTACCTGAGGAATTTCACATTTCTAACTTACTTGAACTTGTCTCACAATGAGCTGGAGGGTCCAGTGCCAGAGGGCGGAGTCTTTGCAAATGCAAGTCAAGTTTCAGTTGTTGGAAATAGTAAGTTGTGTGGCGGGAATGTTGAATTGAAGTTGTTTACATGCCATATGAACAAGAAGGGGAAGACTCTTGCTTTCAAAGTAATTATAATAGTCGCTGTTCTTGTGGGTTTGTCTTTGGGTTTACTTATAAGCTTTCTCATGCTTTACCGAAGACGGATGTCAAGGATGAGTCCTTCTTCACCATCTTCAATCAATCATCAATACCCAAGGATTTCTTATGTGGAGCTCCGTAAAGCAACAAATAATTTCTCTGCTGATAATTTGGTTGGTGCTGGAAGCTATGGCTCTGTGTACAAAGGAATTCTTGATCAAGATACTGCAGTTGTTGCAGTGAAGGTACTAAATCTTCAGCAACATGGAGCTTCAGAGAGCTTCTTGCGTGAATGTAACACCTTGAAAAATCTCCGACATCGAAATCTTGTCAAGATAGTGACATGTTGTTCAAGTATGGATGGTCAAGGCAATGATTTTAAAGCACTAGTTTTTGAATACATGCCTAATGGAAGTCTAGAGGAGTGGTTACATCCTAAACTAAATGCGCAAGATGAGTCTGTGACAAACATGGGCTTCCAGCAAAGACTGAATATAGCCATTGATATTGCTTCTGCATTGGATTATCTTCACCATCATTGCAAACCAGCTATTGTGCATTGCGACTTAAAGCCAAGCAATGTTCTTCTTGATGATGACATGATGGCTCATGTGGCAGATTTTGGCTTAGCAAAAATGTTCACACCCACCTCCTACAGTTCCTCAGAAAGTCAAGGCAGTACGCGTGCACTAAGAGGATCAATTGGATATGTCGCTCCAGGTAAGAATCTACATTTGCTTATCTTATTTATGTTTATATCCTCATTCATAGATGATACAAATCATATGTATGTCCCTTTAGCAGGATCATTTATCATGCCTACTAAATTTTAATTTTCTCATGATCAAAGGGTGAATAAGAAGAAAATTTTGGTGTAAATTTTCCATTTCATATTTATCATACGAGGCATATGCATCAGATATCATACTAAATTGGGGATATACGACTTGCAGAGTATGGGATGTGTAATGATGTGTCAACGCAAGGAGATGTCTACAGTTATGGAATATTGATGCTGGAGATGTTTACAGGGAAGAGACCAACAGATTCCATGTTTCAGAATGGTCTCACCCTTCATAGTTTTGCTAAAATGGCATTGCCTGAAATGGTGATGGACATTGTGGAGGCAAACATGCTTCTAAGAGAAAGTCACGAGGACATTAACACTGAGACCGGTCAAGATAGAATTGAGAAATGCTTGGTTTCCACGTTGAAGGTTGGAGTCGCATGCTCATCTGAATCACCAATGGAGCGCATGGATATGGGAGAAGTCATCACTGAACTGTGTCATATAAAAGAAAACTACCAAGGTGGTAATTAGATCCATTTGGGAATATAAACTACCCATTCTTGAGAAAATATGTTTTGATGTGCCTGTTGCCAGGCCAGTTTTCAGGAAGGTTCAAAATGGCTTACATGCCATCTCACCTCTTTACTTTGCACTATGTGATTCTGGAATGTATGTTTTTCTCGACTTTTAGATTGATTGTATTATTTAATCCAATCAACAAGCTGAACATCATTGTCGCTTTTATCATAGATAGGAAGAAATTCACGTTACGACTGAAACATTATTGTTATCAAAGCAAAAATAAGAAGAAATAGAAGAGTTCAAATGCAAAATCCGAACAAGTACGTGATCATTACAAAAGAAATTTGAACTATCACTCTTTCTATTTTGAGAAGGAATATATACCAATTAATAGGCTTGAAAAAAATCACATTCTTCCTTTGCGAGCATTGTGGAACAAATTGGCTCCCCTGAAAAATGAAGGCCCGACTTTTCTCTGTGTTGTTGGCTCCACCTAATCGAAATTACAGTCACTACTACATTTGCTAGGTAGAATAACAATGGATTGTAAAAAAGTACATATTCCACAAAATTCTTGTTGATACTGTACATAATCTTGTTCCATGCCCACAAGATCGAATAGATAACTGGGGCTCCCATAAATCTTGGTCACTACTATATGGTAGGTCGTGAGTGGCCACAGAGAGCCTTTAGATCCCCACATGATGTTTGGAAACCCCTTGATAAACCACTGCCTTATCTCTCTCCCCACACTCTTGTCTACTTCATCTCAAACTTACTAAAGTTTTCTAAATCTTCATCTCAAACCCTTTTAACAAATCTCGGGACAAAATTTCTTTTGAGTTGTATATATTATAGCACATTTAATACTTATTAAATTCTATAATATATCTTTGTGTGATTGCCTTTATGAAGTTATGAGCATATGCTTGAGCTATTTGTTTGTCCATGTGAAGTGTGGATTGTTTCTTAAGGATGATTAACATAAAATATATTATTGAATGATTTATTATTTGAACTCTAGTGTTGTTTTATTTGGTAAGTTGTTGGCTTATTATAGAATTAATTTTCTAGTTACACTCTCTACCGAATCTCGGGACGAGATTCTTTTGAGTTGTATATATTGTAACGCCCGTATTTTTCATTGACCTTAATAATATTTTTGTACATAGTGTTCTAATTTATTATTTTTAATTTCTTGTTAAAATAATATATGTATATGCAGAGGCGGACTCAAATACTTATTAGTTGATAATAATAGTTATCAATGGTAAAGCCAAATTTTTTTCTACATCAGTTAGTAACTAATAAAAAAAATACAACTATAAAAAATACATTGTATATACCAAATTGGATCCAATGTAGTCCAATTTAAAGCCAAAATAAGATCACTATCGATAACCTTAGAAATGAGCAAATGAACATAATAACTAGAATATATAACTAATATCACAAAATAAGTAGGATAAATATCTAAGTGAAGCTAATTTTTTTTTGAAATTTGCGAACTTAATATGATCATAATACAATTTCATAGAAAAAAATAGTTTATATCAGGCTCAAATTTTGTACGAGTTGGCTAATGGTATATATTTTCATCGAATTCTATAGTTATTATTTTATATATTAATTTTAAATATTTTTGGTTGGAGGTTTTACACAATTATACCACTTGTGAAAAAAAATTCATTTATTAATGTTAATAAGCTTTTATTAAACTAAACATTTTTTAATGTTTGCAATTACTAATAAATTTACATTGAAAATAAAATAAAAATGCACTTGAACAGTATCGAACTCATGCCTTTTACCAAAAATAATAAATCAACAACCACTACACCAACAAAAGCATGTTTAAAATATTTGTATAGACAATTTTCATAGTGTATTCTACATTATATAATCGATTTTTTAAGACTAAAGTACATACTAAAAAGGTTTTTAAAGTTGAGGGGGGGGGGGGGGGGGGGGGGGGGGGGGGGGCAGCTACCTCCTCTCGCCCCTTAGTAGGTCCGCCCATGGGTATATGCATGCAGTAGCCTCGTGTGTATGCATGTATGGTGTTTTGCTTTGTTTGATGTAAAATCTTTATATGAGTATAAAATCTGTGTAATTTTTCATCTCAAAATATATTTTAAAATCTCATTTCGTTTATCATGTCATTTTTAATATTCGCATGACTCTCTTACCTTTCGAATCTTGGGATGAGATTCTTTAAGGTGTATATATTGTAATACCTGCCAAATTACTTGCCAATATAATGTTACTATTTTAATCATTAATTTTATTTATTGGTAGTATTTACAAATATGTAAGTAATTATGATATGAATTTTGGGACCTAGGTTTAGATTGGTGGTGGATAAAAGAGGAGTGGTGGGTATGTTTAGCTAAAGCTAGTAAATCCCTAATTGAAAACACTTTAAAATAAAATTCTAGCCACCTCTTCTCTTTGGATACACACACATAAGAAAAAAAAAAAAAAAAAAAAAAACCTACGTAGAAGAAAAGGAGGCGAAGAGAAAAAATTTGCTTCAACTTTGTGATTTTCGAAAAAATAGTGAGTTAAATTCTATTGAATTATTCAATATTTGATACTAATTATTATTTGAATTTTTTATTATGTATGTTGTTAGTATTTTGGATATATAAAGGTGAGTTTTTCTTATCTTCTTTATTAAAAAAAAATTGTTATTTATTGTCTGTAATTGATGCTTATGAAGATCATGAATGTATGGATTAGGTTTATAATATGCTGATGGAATTAGATCGAATTGGACTTATCAAATACAAATTGAATTGGGTTTATAATATATTGTTGATAAAATCATTTGATTGAATTGGACTTACAAGAATTTGGTCATGATTTGGATTGGATTTAGAAAATAAGGAATTGGGTACTTAATTGAACTTGAATGATTTGGATTGGGTTTAGAAAATAAGGAATTGGGTATTGAATTGAACTGGAATTGGAATTTGGTACTGATTTGGATTGTTTAGAAATTAAGGAATTCGGTACTGTTTTGGATTAGACTACATAGTTAGGCTGAAAGCTGTTTAGTTGAATTTACATTTAGGCCGGACTTAGATTGATTGATTTATGATTTGGTTTGGGCTTATCAAATTTGGGTATTAAAAATGATGAGTTATGGTTTGATGGGGTTTGTATTTTCTCTGACTTTGTGCTAGATTTGATTCAAATGAGGTTTTGTTACTTTCTTTTACATAGGAAGGATAAGTATTTTGGAATCTGATTTTTGGTTTGTTTTAGGCTCAAATTCTTCTTTTCTGATATTACAAAAATACAATACATGAATACCTTAGAGTAATTGACAATTTTGTGATAGATGTTATTGTCAGATTATTATTATTTTTAATTGTACATGCTCGATTGTAAATTAATTATGTGGTTAGAGTAGGTCAGAGGTGGCCAAACGTATATGAATGTTTGCAAATTAACTTTAGTTTTTATGTAAGTGTTGTTATTATTTAAGCATGTTGTAGGAGTATCTAGGATTGTCAATTCGCTTGATGATTAGTCTTATTGTAATGTATATAACTTTATTGTCTATTGTTTATTAATAAAGTTTAATCGTTTTATGACAATATGTGTACGGTTATTTCAAACGCATTCTAAATATGAGTTTCATTTGACGTGTGATATAAGTGACTTGTGTGTGATGTTGTGAAGTGTATAAATTGAGACATAGTAATTATGAAACTGTTATTTGTATTCCCCAATAGAATGGATGAACATTGTGGTTGAGAGTTTTGAAGATTAATTGATTTTTTATGCTCTTTTCCACAACTCCGAAAAAAAATGAAAAATAGAAAGAATTATTTTAGTCTATAGACTTGTTTGTATACGTGTGATATAATTTTGGGTATGCATACTTACTTGCATATCGATACGCCATTCCATGTGAGTTCGGTAGTACGTGTAGTATTTAGGAAATGTTTGCTATGAATCGAACTTTGGGTAAGATGACATGTTCCTCGATGTAATTAACACCCCACTTGAACATGTATGCTCCGAGTGGTTTCGAAGGCAAGGGAGACACACTCATGGAGAAACTATCAGTTAGTGATGTGTTATTTATTGTGTTGGAACATTTCATGTTAAAGCCTGTAACTTATTTTATTTATAAGGAAATTGAGATTACTCACACCAGTTCGCTGACCCAAGTAAATTTGGGTATGTTCTTATTGGAACGTAGTTATTTAGAGATTTATGAGCAACATTATTGGAGTTTCATTAGTGGAGCTAGCGACATCAGAGTTTCATGATTAGATTATTTAGGGTTAAATTCGCCACCATATCATTGATAGGTAAGGAAAGCAAAAGCATGAGGATTAGATGTCATTTGGTGCTGACATGGAGAAGAGAAATCTTCTCCACATGCTTCTACTGGGTGCTGTTTCTCTTCACACTGCAGGCAATAATCATTCTTTTCTTTGCTCCACCTTGGTCAGTTCTTTTTTTCTTTGCTAACAAAATTATTTTCTCATTCATTGTGGTTCTTAATAATGTGTTTATTTATGTTATTTTTTCAATAAACAATAATTCATATTAATATGAGAAGAATTGGCCTTTCCATACAGAGTCGTGATTTAACGAGGCTAACCTCATAAGGCACTTCTTTAATTAGCCTTTGTTTATATAGTGTCGCGATTCAATGGAAAAAAAAAAATCTACTCACTTTCATTATTTGATTTTTAAAAAACCAAACACCATAAATAAAAAATAAAAAATAAAAAATAAAAAATAAAAAGTAAAAAGTAAAAAATAAAGCCGGAAAGTTTGATATGTCCTTGCCAACTTTTCACAAAAACCACAAAAAATGGGACTGTAGTCTCCATTTTGCATATGTAGTCTCCATTTTATGGTTTTAGGTGGGCATGCAGTCTCCATAAAAATAGGGAAATTTAATTAGGTTCTCTGCCCAAGTTTGCACCAAAAACCATAAAAATCGGACCGTAGTCTCTACTGTTGCAAGTACAATCTGTAGCCATGCATGAATGACGTACAATAATCTTGTTGCTAGGTTTCAAGTAAACAACAACAATATCGGTTCTCGACAACGTCAATCTTCTCCCATCTCCTTAAAAAGAGAAGATGAAGCTTCAGAAAATACCTACAACAACAAATAAGCACAAAATTAATTTGTACTCATTGCTTTTGTTGTATACTATTTCGAATAATTGGAATGGCCTGTCAGTTAACCTCTTTCATGAAGGCTCTGCGATTTTAGGGTTGGCTTTGCTTCAGAGTACGTAAGAACAAAGTGACTTTATTTTTATTTTTATAATAGGTAAGATTTACTTGGGGTTGTCAATTAGATATTCAATACTTTTATTGGGTTGTTAAGTCTAACAAATCAATATCCATCGGATGTACATTGACAATGATTTACTTGCTACATGCTTATAAAATTTTTAGTTTGGGGGGACTGGGTGTTGTACATTTGGGTCATGTCTAAACGAGAAGGTTTGCTAATTTTATTGAAATTTTGAAGATATATTTTTTTTTTTTTTTTTTTTGGTTCAGGTGAGGCAGCATATATATTTCAGTTACAGCGGTGATACCGGACCAGAAAAATGGGGGACTTTGAATCCATCTTTCTCTGCATGCTCCTATGGAAAAAGCCAATCCCCTACAGATATTCCGAAGAAAAATGTGGTTTCTAATCCAAAATTAGGACCCTTGAGCACTACTTATAATGATGCAACTGCTACATTGATTAACAACGGCTTCAATGTTGAGGTATATTTTTTATTAACAACGGCTTCAATGTTGAGGTATATTTTTCTCATTAAAACTACAAAAGCATTTTATTTTAGGGTATTATAAAAATTTAAAACTTGTCAAAACATAATTACCCTTAAGTTTTCATCCATCATATCAAAACATAATCACCCTTAATATCAAAATGTTGTATATGAGAATCAAACCTATGCATTCTTGGTGCTTTAAGTTCTATGTGATCCGTTAGATTCATATATTTGGGTAAATGTTTGTCTTCTACGTCAAACATCCCTCTGATTTATAATATAGATGATTTTAATATGTGGTTCATTTAATGAAAAAGTAGTTTTATGTTTACAATTTCTGCTACTTCAAAGCTCCAACTCCATTAATCATCCATTTCTTACAATTAGCTCAAGAGTTCTTGTTAATGGCATTTAATTTTGACAGTTGCTATATGAGAACCAAGTTGGACATGCGATTATAGATGGAAAGAACTATGCCTTGAAACAAATCCATTGGCATTCACCCTCAGATCACTTAATCGATGGAGTCAGGTAAATTTATCTCTTCTTGTAAACAAATTTAATCCTAACACTAGAAATACTACAACCATCACTTGCTCTTACCACAATTTAAGCTATTATAAACATTCTGTTACAGTTCTGCAGCAGAGCTTCATCTAGTCCACACATCCGCAGATGGCAGCATCTCTGTGATTGCCATTCTCTATAACTTAGGCTCTCCTGATCCCCTTTTATCTCAGGTAAAAAGATCGGACAACAACATTGCCAACACTGAGTACGAAAATTTCATTAATTCTTCGTGCAATGGCTTGCAGATAAAGAGTGAAATTGATCAGTTGGGAAAGCGAGCAGGAGCTAAGATCCCCATCCAACTTGTGAAAATCAAAGATTTTATAGAAAATGCTGAGAAGTATTTCAGATATGAAGGATCATTAACCACTCCTCCATGCACTGAGAAGGTTATTTGGAACATCCTTACCCAGGTACTTTACTTCACTTGCATGAATTCAAAATATTATGTACAATGCTGAAAAGAAGCTGTATAAAATTTTGCACTTTGTGTTGTGTTTGTGTTGATGGATGCAGGTGAGAGAGATATCAAAGGAGCAGGTTGATGCTATAAAAGCCCCAGTGGATATATCAAGCAAAAACAATGCAAGGCCAGTTCAGCGTTTGAATGGGCGTGAGGTGGTGTCGTCTGCTTGAGTTCATCACTATTGAACTTTGTTAACATTCTACAAACACTAGATATGATTCCACTATTGCCAATCAACCATCAAAATGCATTTCAGAATTATATTGAACCATCTCTCAGTAGTTATTCTCCTCAAGTAGGAATTCCCTGTGGAATAGGTGATGGGAAATAGATATTACTAATTCTACCAAAAAAAATAAAAACTGTTACTCTATACTTTGTGCAATAACTAAAACACAGACCATCTTGATGAAACTGTACGTTTTCCTCTACAAAACCCCAACGAAAATGTAAGCAACCCTGAACAGCACATAGTACTTAACTGCTGCACTTGGATGCAAAGTAGCACGGTACATATATTTAGGACGTGGATGAAGTGGCAGGCAGCAGAAAGCCAGAAACACAGCAAATTACTCGAGCTTCAGATCCACAGAAATCCTATAGCAACTTTATCATAATGGGCAGATGGCTCAAAGCATAATAAACAAGTTCTGAAAAAAGCTTTAGTTTGCATTTCAACCATAAAATTGCTCTTTCACGTTCAACACAACTCTAATTCAACGAAATGACCAACTAAATAGTTTAAAAAGTATCAAACTTCACAATCATATGCCAAAATTTTGACATTTATGAGTCACACTCAGCTCTTAACATCGATCAGATTTCAAAGGAAAAGCTCTTACAATTTAACTTTTGCAATTAGAGAGAAAAATCAAGTTTGAGCATATCCAGTCGGCCCATCAGGACACAGTGAAGGAAGGATATTAGGCAGAGACGAGAACTAACAGTTTCCCACCAGAAATTCTGGAACAGAGGGGAAGGGGATTAATTTTTGCAAAACGTAGTTGGAGATACTAATATTAGGTTGTACATCGCCTAGAATATATGCAGACCAAGCCTTACATGACGCTCTTTGTAATGTGGTTCACGTTAACCAGGCTTCAAAGAGAGGGGAGATTGTACATTTCCAATCAATAATCAATCACAAGGTTTAACGTAGAGCAACCAACTCAATGAAAAGGCTGACAGACAATAAGCTTCAAATGAAAATCTTCAAAAATAACATCGTCATTTAAGAACATAAAAGAGTCAGATCGAGGTGAGATGTAGCATAATATCATCTGTAGGAGGCGATCATACGTCAAGTCTTTAGGTAAAACCAAAACAAGAATTTGAAAATGGATAAATGGATTAACGGCCCAATTGGGCTACAAAACTTTGCTTACATCTATAACTCAGCCCATATAACAACAAATCTAATCAAGTTCAGAATCCATTTTTCAAAAATTATAGCCACAAAATTTCAACCCTATAAGAAATATTCAACGTCGACTTCCGTGTAGGAGCAGGGAAAAGGAATATCGAAGTTCTTCAAAACCTGAAAGCCACATGAGACAATTTGTGAACAATAAGAGAGTACATCTGAAGAATCTCCACAAACTACTTCAGATAGTTCTATATGTGATTCTCATTAAGGGTTGTCAATTTGTAATAATGCCATCACACAGGCCTTCAATTTCCTCGGAACATTCTAAAATAGGCATAAATTTTGATAAATATTGAAAGCCAGGCTATATACACTGTTTCTAGTTTAATCATCTTCATGTTAGAAAGCCACTGGTCAGGCAATCTTCATGTTTTATTGTTTAGCTGATGAAGCATCAGAACTTAAGCGTCAAGGGTTAATGTTGGGGAGGAATTTGGTGGAGACTCTAAAAGGAAATCAACTGATGAGAATATAGTTTTATTAATTTACTAAAAGAGGAAAAAACCTATCCATAAGACAAGGAGGTATCATAGATCAGTAAATTAGCCAGTAAATACACATTCTGACCTAAGTTTTGAGTTTGAAAATAAATATTACCTCTGGACGAACAATTCCGAACGTTCCAACATGCTTCCCATCAACAATTATGCTACCTTGTCTACCATGAAGATACTCGGGTTCCTTCAGTAAATAAACTACCATAATAAGTATTGCATGACAAAAGGAACAAAAAAAGGACAATAACAGGGTTTCAATGAACTTCTTACATTCGAAGGGACTATATCGAATTTTTTGGGGTAAACCGTAACGCCATCATCATGCACCCAAGATATTGACACAATCTCCATGACTCTAAATACCAAGCCATGAATCGCCTGGAACAGGGAGAAAATGTAGATTCAAATCCCTCTAGATCAATCTCCCCAATCTTTTGAGTGCAAACGGATCAACACTTATAAGAAGTTTTAGAAAAATACCTCAAATCCAGACTTCTCGTCACAATGCAGTGCAGCAAGATGCCGACGATTAGTTGCACCAACATCTTTAGCCTTGTCCATCAACACTATGTCACCCATCTCAAATATCTACCACACAAAGTTTGTATGGTCAGATTTATCATTTGTACCTTCTTTTATTGCGTAAATATACTCTTTAAGTTGTGCAAAAATATACTGAAAGAAACACAATTATAATTCATAAACATTAACAGAATTAAACAGATATGAAACATTGTCTTTCTCGGTTATCAATCTTCTTAGTTTGTGATATACCAGTTTTTCTTAGCAACGCAAAACAAGGGATTTGATTAAAAATGGAAAACAGTAAAAGAAGGATAGAAATTACGTGATAAAGAAGCTACGCCACTCGAACATGAAAGTCCTCAAGCTTGAGAATTTTTTAGCGCCGTCACTGTTGGCGCAACTCTAAAGATTATATTTGAATGCACTTGTTGGCAACTCCATCTTAAAGATTGGAGGTATTCTCTTAGCATTATCGCCAGTCTCAGTTCTAATCAAAACGTGACCAACAATGCCTCATACAATGAATTCTATCTTTCCTTCACCATAGGTCCATAGCCCACAACCTTATGTAACAACGATAATCATTTTCAAAAACATTTCCATGTTGGAAACGTATTGGATACTCCCGACACTGGGGGATTTATTGTACACTCCATCCTTAGATCATCAATCCTTTCACGTCTTTCAAAAAAGTTTCAATTCAAATATGAAAAACATATAATTGCGAGTTAGTAGTACATACGCAACAAATAATTATTTAATATATATATATATGACTACTATAAACTTATTTTTGTAAATAATACTATAATGTATGGCGTGTCCCATATTGTATTTTTGTTTGTTTTTGTAAACGTGTTTGTCACCTCTATTCATGCCACACAGTGACACCTATACCAGTGTTGTTACATAGCCCAAAAGAAATAACACATGCCACAAATTCCACAATCCAATTCCATTCCATAATTTCATACAAACCTATTCGACATTTACATTTGGGTTTGCATGTGTCGACAAACATGCCATGACAACAATATGAACTTCGCCAAAATCATATGTATGATTGTGCTCCCACTAGAATTCCTCTTTTTATCACTCAAAGTTAACGTTTGGATCCTAATGATGAATCTTTACCCGCTAGACTTTCTCCTTTTAGTGGTGCATTCATAATTAGCAAGGCAACTAATTACCCTGAAAGAGAAACCTAGATTTTGTGGAATTATCTAAACTACTACAGAGGAAACCAAGGTAAAGCAACCCATTCGATCCCAATTAAGAAGAAAGAGGCTCCTTATGTTTTCGCTTGTATGGAGCACAGTGTGCCCGGCCCTTTACCCCTTCCACCCACTATCCCCAATTTCAACCAAACTTCCTAATCCATTTATAATTCACTAATATCCACACCAATGCACCATTACAACCTCAACAACCACCAGTACCACCTACCCATACATCTATATGTTGAGACCAGTGATAAAGCATACCACAATCTGATCCAAATTCCAACAAGAAACTATATCTCCCACGAGCACTGAGTTGCACAACCCTTAATACTCGGCCACCAATTTCAACCAATCTTTCCAACCCATTTCTAGATGTAAATTCACACATCTACCTCACTATAATCCACCACCACAACCACCGTCTTAACCTTTAACCATGCCTAGATGTTGTAATTTTAAGTAATAAATAAGCGCTAAGTATTCGTTTTGAAATTTATTCGAACACGTAGTGTGCATGACTATCAACTACTTGGAGAAAACCCAACACCTTGCTCCCTCGAGCATACTTTCCAACACACTAGCAGCAAACAACCAACCATAAAAGAGAAGAAACAAAGCACACAAAGACTTGATAACGGAATTCCCCAATTCGGCTACTCTCCGAGCTAGGTTGCTTAGCCTATTGATTGAGAATCTAAGCAAACCATAAACAACTTCTCCTATGGTCATTATGTTTTGTGCATCCATGATGGACTTGATTCTTAGCCAAACAAATGGCACCTTGACTATCACAATGCAACACCATCGAGTCTTGTTTCATTCTCAACTCTATCACCAAAAATGCTTCAACCAAAGCGCTTCCTTTGATGCTTTGGTAATTGCCATATATTCCGTTGTGGACAAGGTGGTGGTTTCTTGCATCATGGACCTCCAAGAAATCGGACCACAAGCACATGCGAGTAGACCTTTTTTGTCAAGATCTCCGGCAAAATTTGAATTTACATAACCAAGAACACAATCAGCCCCATGCTTTCTTTCAAACATAATGCCCAAGTTGCTAGTTGCCTTCAAGTAGCTTGGAATCCACTTCAAGGCTTTCCAATATTCTTGACATGGATTCTCCATTTACCTACCTACTAAACATACCAACCGCTTGTGCAGGCGTGTGCAAACCATGACATACATGTTATTAGTGTGTTTTTTACTCATATTTGCAATGGCATGTGCAAACATGTGTAACTTAAAAAGTGATTTTGAGGGCCACATTTTGAGAAAGAAATATAGAAAGAGAGCTTATTTTCTTTGTTTCCAAAATAGCAAAAATTCTAAGTTAGATTGCTTTCTGGATTTGGAGGGTTGTAGAAGGGTTGAGCTATAGTATTTATAAAGAAGTGGTGTATGGTTTTCATGCTTTCAAAGAAGGCCCAAATCTTGACTACAACTCAATGAGGATTCAGAAATGGGATATGGTTTTGAGAATCTAACATTCAATGATTTTTTTTAATCAGCAAAACAAAAGAAGTATTGTATTAAAAAATAACAAAAGGAGAATGCTCAGTGGAAAAATAGCATTGAACACTCTCTACAAAATTATACATCGCTTCTATGTCTATATCAAATATTGTAGTATCCCATCTGTCTGATAGAATTGAAATTGAAAATTAAATAGAACTAATGAACAAAATAAACTTATTTTCATCAATCAACTAACTAATAATGGGCAATCTATGCCTTATTTATAACTAACCTAACTTCTAAAACAAGAAACAAACTCTAAACCTACAAAGAAATCAATGTCCTAACTGTTACCTAATTACAATAATACTATAACTCATAATACTGCTAAAATACTATTGTCGCTAAAACCCAATTACATCAACCTCCTAAAAGAACACACGGTGAAGGCGCACGAACATAAGACCTCGAACTTTCCTTTTATAGTTACTTGCATTATGAACAATCAAATCAAAACTTCACTTCAAAAAATAATGTCTAATGTCGCAACGAAAACCACTTCATAAATTGAATAAGGCGCGCAAATTTCTCCCCAAAATTAGCCATGAAATTGTCCCAAATTGGATCCAAAAATGATCTTGCGATTTCAAGTGCACCATCTGGTGGTGGTAAACAACCTGAGAATCAATGTTATAAGTTGTAACTTGTGGTTGTATAGAAAAACGTTGATGGGGAAGAATAGCTCTGTCCTTATTAAAAGAGGGTGCAAATATATGTGGTGGTACAGACAGAGTGGCGGGATGTAAATAACCATAGGACTAAATAAAAAAGTTTGATTAGGGGCTGTAATAAAATATTATTGAGCAGGAACTGTGGGGAAATTTGTTTTCATCTTCCCCAATTCGACTGAAAAAGGGAGAAGATTATCAATGGATGCGATGGGAGGACTGAGATGATAGTGGATGGGGAAGATATGTGATCGACAGAAAAAGAGGGGACACGGGTGGAGGACTGAGATGATAGTTGATTGCGGGTTTCAATCAACGATGGGGTATGTTTGTTGGTTTAAGATTGAATCGACAGTAGGGCGGTGTGGAGGTGATGGGGTCTGTCGAACATGTTTTGCAAGTATCCGATCGATGCAGCAGGGTGGTGGCCAGAGACAATTGGAATGAGGATAGTGGGTTGTGGTTGTTCATCGAGAGAGACGAATTGTGCACCGCCGCTGCCGGTGCTAGGTGTGGGCTCCTGCTTGTTGCCAATGATGGTGATGTTGTTTGGGTCGGTGTCATGGTCTCTTTCTTGCCGGTGATGACGTTCTCCAACTTCTGATCCAGCCTATCGAACCTCTGATACAACGATACAACCTCTTGGATGCTTCTCTGTATTGTCTTAATTCACTTTCAATTCTGAACAGGCTACTCTTCGTTCTGCCCTGAATTCTTTGAATACCAGGTACATGTTCTTCACAAACTCTTCTTATGTCATCTTTCAAATTTTTTTACAAATCTTCTTCAAATAATAAGTTTCTTTAAAGATTGCTCCGCTATGATACTGTCACACCCCGATTTTCGAGAAAAACGAAAAACACAAAAATCCACGTAGGATTATCCGTTTTCCCAAAAGTCGGGACATGAATTTTCATTTACGAAAAATAACAGTTGTCATCCACGAGAAATAATAAATTTGCACAGTTTACCAAATAGAGGGAAAAACACAACTAATCTAAAAGTCCATCAAAGAAAGAAAATTTTTAAAACTCGCAGAGCCAACGATAACAAGTTCAACAATTTACGAATGTATCATTCCCAAAAAAAATAATAAATAACTCCGAGTTCGAATTACAAGAATTTAATTGACACCTACAAATAAAAAGAAATCTAATCTTTCGAACACGCGCAACTCTCAGCGATGCTCATCACGTATGGTACGAAATGATCTAAGCCCGCCCGAGATTAATATATCCTGAAAATAAGCTAGTCGGCTACATTCCCGAAGGAATGTACCCAAGAAGCCAAAGCCCACTTGGGTCAGCAATAAAGCTGGTGTGAAATCTCTTTATTTTCCCAAAAATCAATAAAATGAATTTACAAGATATGACCAAAAATAATACGATAAAGAAATCAAAACACACGAGACATTCATATCTTAATTCTAATAAGTAAATATGCACTTACTTGTACATACTAGATGGAAGTTGACTATGGCAAGTCTAACCTACAGAAATATTAGTGGATTTGCCATCCTGCATGAAAAATGATTAGGAACAATATAAACGTAGTTTATTCCTTTTTATTTGAATTTTGTTCATCTTTTTAACGGAATGATCACTTAGACGATACCACATTTGCACCATCTCCGTGCCGAACATACATGCCCGTATGCCTCTCTCATATAAAGGAGGACTACTCCGTCATTCATGCGTAAGTGGGGACATCATATACAGGCATGCATCGCGGATACCCCTAACTATGAGTACCAAAAGCCACCTTAGGCTATCAATGCGCATAAACTCACGTCACATTTTTTTACGGATAAATATCAAAGCCTATTTTAGGCATACCAATTCACCACATTTCTGCAAGACTAACCCGAAGGTTATTTTAATTTCTCTAGTAAGAAATGGGTGCCCCAACTTTGCAAGACGACCCACTGGTCATTTAGTTTCTCTAATAAGAGAGAGGATATAATAAACAAAAGAGATGTGGTAGTTCTAAGTGATACAAGCCCAAGTGTTTTATATTTTCAGAAATCCAGGTTTACCAATATCATTTTTTTTTTCATAATTCAGAATTCTTCCACAATGACATTTTGTCATGCCTGAATTGATTCACAATCTATTAACCCACATTTTTGGGGAAAACATAGCATATTCATTAATCAGGCTATGTAACAATATGGCAATTAAGCCACTCCTTAATTCAAATATCCAAATTCTTCATAATGCATAAACAAGTCAATATGCAAACAAATCTCCAAATTTATCACAATGCATTAATATTCATCAACCATTCAAACACCAACCAAACAAAGTCACACCCAATCAATAAAATGGTAAACATGGGTGACCCCAAACATGAACCCAGCAAGCTAGGAAAATCTCACACATCAAACAGATCAAAAATATTGGAGATCAAGCGTTTTCAACACAAAACACCACAAATAAGGCAACCTCATAAAGAAAGCTTAATTCCACGTAGCAAATACCCTCATAAGGTGAGACCTAGTGGGACCCACCCTGGATCAAATCTCAAATTTGCAAATGTAAAAAGCTTGCAGTGGGGCCCACCCTAAGATAAAATCTCGATTCTCAAATTTGCAATGTGAAAAGCTTGCAGTGGGACCCACCTTGGATAAAATCTCAAATTTTGCAAATGTAAAAAGTTGCAGTGGGACCCACCTTGGATAAAATCTCAAATTTTAAAATGTAAAAAGTTACAGTGGGGCCCACCCTAGATAAAATCTCGATTCTCAAATTTGCAATGTGAAAAGCTTGCAGTTAATAAAAGTGATTCATAATTAAATAAAAGTGAATAAAAGTGTGGTTGAAAATATGTTAATAGTTTAATATCATTAAACTACTTTTATAGGGAAAACTGCCTATAAACATGTAATGATTGTCTATAAACATGTAATGATTGGTAGAAAAAAAATGACAAAGGAAAATCCGAAGTGCACTCATTCTTCCAAAATTTTCTCTTGTCAGAATCTTTTTTTTTTAACTATGTGAGCTACCAATTGAGTTTCCCAACGGCTTCCACCATACATATCTTCATATCCCCTATCCCATCATTCACATCATACCCATCATTCACATCATACCCCATATTTAACAAACGAGACTCACCTTTAACAAAAGAGACTCACAAACCCCCTATCCCATCATTCACATCATACCCATCATACATATCCTCATATCCTCATATCATAAAAGAAAACACATCCTATCCTCCAACACATCCATGCTTAACCACATCATGGGCACAAAAGAAAACGAAAAACGAGAAAAGAAAAACACAAGAGACTCACCTTTTTTTTGCTTTTGTTTTTCTCCTTCTTCCTTTCTCCCTCTCTTCTTCTCCTCTTTTTTTTTTAGCGGCGACAGAAAAGAACGAAGAAACCTAAACCTTATTTATTCATACTAAGACCAAATCCTTTCCTATTAGGGCTTTGCTCGAGGTTAGGGACACCCCTTCTTACTACTTGACGCCACCGCACATTTAATATAATTAAAATTAAATAAATAAATAATTAATTAATTAATTAAAAATTATTATATGTTAAAGTAGGGTCGTTACATTATACACACCTTAAAAGAAATCTCGTCCCGAGATTCACTGGATGAAGAGCTCCGGATGCAACTGTTTCACTCTGTCCTCTAGCTCCCAAGTTACATCATTCTCTTTTTCACTCCATTGGACTTTCACCAGATTCACTATCCTTTTATGGAGCTGTTTCACATCACGATCCACAATTTTGATTGGTCGTACTACTTGGGTGAAGTCATCATTAATCTCAATTACTATGGGTTGGACGATGTCAACAGGATCCTTCACACACTTCCTCAGCATGGAGATGTGAAACACATTATGAACAGCTAATAAGCTCGGGGGCAGAGCGAGTCTATAAGCCAGACTCCCTACCCGAGCAAGGATCTCAAATGGTCCCACAAATCTAGGACTTAGCTTCCCTTTCTTACCGAACCTCAATACACCACGCATAGGTGAAACCTTTAGAAAAACAAGGGCCCCAACCTGAAATTCTATCGCCTTACGCTTCCGATCGGCATAACTCTTATGTCGGCTTTGAGCAGTTTTGATCCGCTCTCTAATAATCTGCACCTTCTCCGATGTCTCCCTAACCATCTCTGGCCCCAACAAGACTGTGTCGCCTACCTCTGCCTAACAGGATGGTGATCAACAAGACCTCCCATATAAAGCCTCAAACGGGGCCATGCCAATGCTAGAATGGTAGCTGTTGTTATAAGAAAACTCTATGATAGGTAAATAATCCTCCCAACTACCTCCAAAATCGAGCACACATGCCCAAAGCATATCCTCTAAAATCTGATTCACCCGCTCCGTCTGAGGATGATAAGTTGTACTCAAATCTAGTCTCGTCCCCATGACTCGTTGAAAACTCTTCCAAATCTCAGCTACAAACAAGGGATCTCTGTCAGACACAATGGACACTGGTAATCCGTGAAGCCTAACTACCTCACGGATGTATCGTCTGGCTAGTTGTTCGGTAGTAAGGTGCACCCCAACCGGAACAAAGTGCGCAGACTTAGTCAAACGGTCAACTATAACCCAAATTGACTCGTTACCTCGTCGGGTCTTCGATAAACCATCTATAAAGTCCATAGAAATATTTTCCCATTTCCAGACAGGAATCTCTGGTGGTTGCATTAAACCTGAGGGCTGCTGATGCTCGGCCTTCACTTGTTGACAAGTGAAACACCGTGATACATAATCTCCCACATCCTTCTTCATGTCGTCCCACCAGAAAGTTCGCTTCAGGTCATGGTACATTTTTGTGCCTCCGGGGTGAATGGTAAAACGTGACTTATGAGCCTCATCCATAATTTCTTTCTTCAATCCCGCAATCTCAGGCACACAAAGTCTCCCGTGAAATCTCAAACCACCATCGGACTCAACTGACCACATGAAGGGACAATCATCTAGGTTATCGAGCACCAAATCTTCCAATTTGTTCATCAACCGAGGATCCTTATGTTGCTCCTCTAAAACCCTGCTAATCAAAGAAGGTCGAACAGATAAACTACCAACATAAGCCGTGTTTGCTCCCTGGACAAACTGAACACCACAAGAAGAAATAGTCTAAAGAGACTTCCACTCCTCTACCATGAGTGAAGCCATAACAGTGTGTTGTCGACTAAGAGCATCGGCTACTACGTTCCCCTTACCTGGGTGGTAAAGGATCTCAAAATCATAACTGCTAATGAACTCCACCCACCTTTGTTGTCTCATATTCAACTCCTTCTGTGAAAACAAATACTTAAGTCTCTTGTGTTTTTCTTTCCTCGTTTTTCGTTTTCTTTTGTGCCCATGATGTGGTTAAGCATGGATGTATTGGAGGATAGGATGTGTTTTCTTTTATGATATGAGGATATGAAGATATGTATGATGGGTATAATGTGAATGATGGGATAGGGGGTTTGTGAGTCTCTTTTGTTAAATATGGGGTATGATGTGAATGATGGGATAGGGGATATGAGGATATGTATGGTGGAAGCCGTTGGGAAACTCAATTGGTAGCTCACATAGTTAAAAAAAAAAAAAAAAGGATTCTGACAAGAGAAAATTTTGGAAGAATGAGTGCACTTCGGATTTTCCTTTGTCATTTTTTTCTACCAATCATTACATGTTTATAGGCTTAGTCTTCCCTATAAAATTAGTTTAATGATATTAAACTATCAACATCTTTTCAACCACACTTTTATTCACTTTTATTTAATTATGAATCATTTTTATTCACTGCAAGCTTTTCACATTTCAAATTTGAGAATCGAGATTTTATCTAGGGTGGGTCCCACTGCAACTTTTTACATTTGCAAAATTTGAGATTTTATCCATGGTGGGTCCCACTGCAAGCTTGAGAATCGAGATTTTATCTTAGGGTGGGCCCCACTGCAAGCTTTTTACATTTGCAAATTTGAGATTTTATCCAGGGTGGATCCCACTAGGTCTCACCTTATTAGGGTATTTGCTACGTGGAATTAAGCTTTTTTTATTAGGTTGCCTTATTTGTGGTGTTTTGTGCTGAAAACGCTTGATCTCCAATATTTTTGATCTGTTTGATGTGTGAGATTTTCCTAGCTTGCTGGGTTCATGTTTGGGGTCACCCATGTTTACCATTTCATTGATTGGGTGTGGCTTTGTTTGGTTGGTGTTTGAATGGTTGATGAATATTAATGCATTGTGATAAATTTGGAGATTTGTTTGCATATTGACTTGTTTATGCATTATGAAGAATTTGGATATTTGAATTAAGGAATGGCTTGATTGCCATATAGTTACATAGCCTGATTAATGAATATGCTATGTTTTCCCCAAAAATGTGGGTGAATAGATTGTGAATCAATTCACGTATGACAAAATGTCATTGTGGAAGAATTCTGAATTATGAAAAAAAAATGATATTGGTAAACCTGGATTTCTGAAAATATAAAACACTTGGGCTTGTATCACTTAGAACTACCACATCTCTTTTGTTTATTATATCCTCTCTCTTATTAGAGAAACTAAATGACCAGTGGGTCGTCTTGCGGAGTTGGGGCACCCATTTCTTACTAGAGAAACTAAAATAACCTTCGGGTTAGTCTTGCGAAAATGTGGTGAATTGGTATGCCTAAAATAGGCTTCGATATTTATCCGTAAAAAATGTGACGTGAGTTTATGCGCATTGATAGCCCAAGGGTGGTTTTTGGTACTCATATAGTTAGGGGTATCCGCGATGCATGCCTATATGTAATGTCCCCACTTAGGCATGGATGACGGAGTAGTCCTCCTTTATATGAGACAGGCATACGGGCATGTATGTTCGGCACGGAGGTGGTGTGAATGTGGTATCGTCTAAGTGATCATTCCGTTAAAAAGATGAACAAAATTCAAATAAAAAGGAATAAACTACGTTTATATTGTTCCTAATCATTTTTCATGCAGAATGGCAAGTCCACTAATATTTCTGTAGGTTAGACTTGCCATAGTCAACTTCCATCTAGTATGTACAAGTGCATATTTACTTATTAGAATTAAGATATGAATGCCTCGTGGAGGAACTACCTGTGTGTTTTGATTTCTTTATCGTACTATTTTGGTCATATCTTGTAAATTCCTTTTATTGAGTTTTGGGAAAATAAAGAGATTTCACACCAGCTTTATTGCTGACCCAAGTGGGCTTTGGCTTCTTGGGTACATTCCTTCGGGAATGCAGCCGACTAGCTTATTTTCAGGATATATTAATCTCGGACGGGCTTAGATCATTTCGTACCATACGTGACGAGCATCGCTGAGAGTTGCGCGTGTTCGAAAGATTAGATTTCTTTTTATTTGTAGGTGTCAATTAAATTATTGTAATTCGAACTCGGAGTTATTTATTATTATTTTTTTGGAGTGATACATTCGTAAATTGTTGAACTTGTTATCGTTGGCTCTGCGAGTTTTAAAAATTTTCTTCCTTTGATGGACTTTTAGATTAGTTGTGTTTTTCCCTCTATTTGGTAAATTGTGCAAATTTATTATTTCTCGTGGATGCCAACTGTTATTTTTCGTAAATGAAAATTCATGTCCCGACTTTTGGGAAAACGGATAATCCTACGTGGATTTTTGGGATTTTCGTTTTTCTCAAAAATCGGGGCGTGACAGATACCAATTAATAAAATTGAACATGTAAAATAAACTGAATTGAAAATATTCAATAATTGAATAAAATAAATTGACGATAAACGAAATAAAATGATAAACAAAATAAACTTACTTTCATCAATCAACTAGCTAACAATGGGCAACATATGCCTTATTTATAACTAACCTACCTTCTAAAACAAGAAACAAACCATAAACTAAAATATTATGGTTGCTAAAATACCCCACTACATCACTTGGATCTTATCTACCCGCCCCCCAACCCATCTCTTCTCCCAATTATGTTGTTTGTTTTCCTCCAAAACCCCTAGACAACTACATGCACTAGAAATAGGCCAATTCTCCTCTCCCAAGCCATCTTCCAAAAACAAAGAAGTAGCGTATAAAAAAAACTATTGCAACTAAAGTTATAATGCAAAAACGATAAGCAACATAAAGTGACCAATAAAAAAAATTAGGATTTTTTTAGAGAACTTTAGTTAGCCGAATATTATGTATAAAATTCAGAAAAAATTTATTACAAAGTTTTAGAAAACAAATTAACATCTATAAAATCAGATAGCTAGTAGCACAAAATACCTTTATTGGCTTTGGATGGTGATTGTTTTCTTGTACTGTTCTCAAAATTCCAGGCATGAGAGTCGTACGAGCAACCTGCAAGGATAAATACAAGGATTTCATATATGTAACCATTGTTCATGGATTCCTCCATAAAGGGCAGAGTACCTGTGTCTAACACAGTTTTAAGTCCAGAACTTCATGGATTCTCTCTCAATTTCTAAAACATATTCTACGATATTAGTTAATCTTTTCCAATCACAATAACCTTGATCCAGATTTTAGAACAGCAAAAAATTGCAACAACTCTTTAATATACTAGATGATGTTAACAATTCTTTTCCCATTGTTTCACTCTCTTCCAATCATAAAGTCAAATAGGATGTTTCTCTGGCCATTCTAGTTGCCCAACAAGTCAACAACAAACAAATTAAAACTCTTAGCAATGGAGATGTGTGTTAATGCATACCATCTTACCAATATGACATAAAGATATAAGAGAAAAAGTGCATTGCATGTAATTGTCTAGAAGAAACAGACCTCAAAATCAGCTGATCGTGGGTTAGAAATTATGACAGCTGTGGAGTTATCATCTTTCTTGTTCAACATGGAAAATATGTCGTTATATGAACACAACAACCATGTTAACACCTCAGTATACCCAGCCATTGCTACCTACAAAAAAAGTAAATGAGTACATTATACATTATCTACTTCGTGGTATATATTCCCAAACCATAGGCACAAAAGACAAATTTTAACAGTGAGTTAAAAATCTAAAATTACTGATGTTAAAATTTTTATCTACATATGGAGGAACTTGCAAAAGTTTTACACAGAATCCCTTGCAAGCAATAAATGATTAAATGATTGGACCCCTTAAAGAGTTATCTTGGTTTCTTTTGGAATCTCATTTGAAAACTCAATGAGAGTGATTCAAAGGGTTATCTTGGTTTCTTTTGGAATCTCATTTAACAACCCAAGGAGAATGGTATAAATAAAAAAAATTAATAAATAAATAAAATTGACGCGATATGCCAAATTGCCAATATGTGTTTGCAGATCTAGTATAACATTTAGTTAAGACAAAAATATTAAATAATATAACTTTGCAAAAGGCGAAGAACTCTGATCCTCAAACATAGACCGATGCGAGTGAGTACTACCAGGGATAATCAAAATTTTATATCCCTGCTCAAATGAGATTAGTTCAGTGCCCATTTTCAATAGCCAGTGTGTCATCGACTAAATTAAACAATAAAAACAAACTCATCATTGAGTACACAAGTAGAAGCTCGAAGCTCAAGTGACCGGAAACCACAACTTCACTGTTTTACCAATAAAAAAGACAATAACATTGATGATCGTTATAGCTTTATATTTATTATCTGACGACATGCAAAAGACTAAGTTAAGAAGCCATAGTATAAATGAATATCAGGCTGATGAAGAAGGGAGCCAAAGCGAATAAGAGTTGCATGCTTCGTAACCAGTAAAAAGAAAAAACATAAGCTTAAAAATAAAGGTTTTACAGCAGAAACAAACACGTAACAGAAGACTATATAACACGGAAAGAACACTACGACTCCAGAAGTATGTTGCTTTGGTACCTCCAGTCTGATAAGATCACTAACTTCACTCAAAGGCTGCTGCCTTCCTTGTGTTGAAAGTGAGGGTGTGGTTCTTGGTACATTGTTAAAGCCATATGCAACAGCGAAATCCTTGAGATAGAAGAAAAATAAATAAATAACTAAATAAGACCTTGTTAAAACTTAAAACTCATGTAAAGTCAACAAATTGCTAACAACCTAAATAGAGCAAACCTATGTATTCTAGTCAAAGTACCTCAGCCACATCACATGCTTCAAGAATGTCACTTCTAGTTGGAGGTGCAGAAACAGAAACAACGCATTGTCCTTCACTTGATTTAGATTGTTCGGCCCGCAGTTGCATCTTCTTCAACAAATCAATGACCTAAGCGAAATGAAGTGTTTAATTAGAAATCAAAAACATGAGCTCTTCGAGACAGAAGATTCGATTGTGGAAACGAGAGAGATGCAAACTACACTTATCACCGTTCACCGATACAAGGAAGATAGAGTTTCTAATTGAACAAATCAAGTAACTACTAATTGATATATTCACAAACAATGTCTAAACTCGCAGACTTCAGAATAAATCAAGAAAGCCCGAAATAAGCAAATAACAGTACTTAAAAATTCAGCACAGAAAACCCAAAGCAAGAAAAGATAGCACACAGGGCACAGAATCCTCAAACATTAGACTGATATCCCAGGTTAAATGACGATACACAAATGTTTCAGTCACTGATACCATCCACTTTGAGAGCCTAAACACATTTTATCTATTTGAATCCATTTGGCTTATGAGCCCTAGATAGTATAGCCCAGCATACATAAAGAGTAGACTCTCCAACAGAGCACCATATAACACCTATGTAGAAACTCTGAACAATCTTATCTGTCAGCACAAACTTAAATAGAAAATCACCCCTTCATCCCAGTTTAAAATTTTCAGAATCTTTTCACTTATTTAAGTCAATAAAGTGTAACCTTGTTCTCGGTATAGATAATGAAAAACATAGATGTGTGCTCCCCATACAAAAGAAGTAACAAAGTAAGAGAGTATTATATAGATGCTTCAGAGAATAAAGGCTTGCCAAAAGATAGATTTAGAAATTAATGGTAATGAAAAATGGCAAACATCACGCGCAGACACACACACACACAAATATATATACACAACAAAACATACCTTATTTGCCTCTTCATGGACACCAATTCTACCAGTGATTTTAGACAAAGGAACTTCCATAACCGAAGGCGATAAATCTGGATAAACGCATGAATCACCATTGGAGCTCACCACTTCAACCGGTTCGACCTCAAATTTACGTTCACAGTACATTGAAAACATGGTAACCTACGTGAGGAAGGAAGATACATCATTCCCCAGTGACATAAATGTTGCATAGAGTACAATTTTGAGACCAACCAAATGGAAAAGAATCTTTCCCC
Source organism: Berberis thunbergii (assembly GCA_003290165.1). Taxonomy (NCBI): domain Eukaryota; kingdom Viridiplantae; phylum Streptophyta; class Magnoliopsida; order Ranunculales; family Berberidaceae; genus Berberis; species Berberis thunbergii. The sequence goes on from QNQO01009057.1 coordinate 159,095, forward strand.
TACCCACCATTGTGTTTAAAACAATTTTTGCCTTCGTCAAATCAGTGGCTGTGCATTCAATGAAAACATTCTTCGTCTTTAGAGTAATTGCTGAATGTGCGCCATTGATAATTGGGGGTAAAGAAAGAACAGTTCTACAGAAAAAAATGAATTATTTCAATAGAAATTTTTATTTTTATTACAAATATATAAAATCTTTGACATATCACTGCTTTAGATAAGCTAACAATTTCAAAAAAAAAAAAAAAGACTAAACGAAGAGTTACCAATTTGCTAACCACCCAAAATGTTACAATGCCACAAATTGCCGATTGGAATGACAAATAAATTTCGGACACTATGATGAGATAATTTTATCCAAACTGTACTCGTGCCCTATGATAATGATGATAATGACATACTAATTAAGATTAATAATAAAAATTTCAACAATAATACTGAATAATATGATGACAATAATAACAATCGTAATAAGATCAGAGATCCTGAGAGCATTGTACCTGTTGCAATCATATATTACTGGGTAAACAGGTGAGTTCTCAATTATGTGCAAGAACTTCTTCAATTTCATGTCTGACTGCAAAAGAAAAATTGACAGTGAGCCAAGTATAAAGAGCAATGAAACAAGTGGTTAAACCTTACATATAATAGATATCATGTTAAAATACTCGAGAAACTGTCAATTTAACAAAACTTCTGAACAAGTAAGTTTCAACTAATGAATTGTCACTTGAATCATGGAAGGACATTAAGCCATATCAATCAATTAGGACTCACCTCATAGAATTTCATAAGTTCATCGGCTCTGAAACTTTTCGCCTATCAAAAGAAAAAACCGCACTTGATCAACAGCTTATAGGTTACAAGCCGAACAACGCAATCCGATAAACACATACGACAAGATTGCAAACATAAAGACACCAAAACAGAACTGAGATGAAACAAACATAAGCCATTTTCACATGCCGGAAATGAGTAAGCTGGAAGATAATAGGAAGAGGAGCAAAAAATGAGACATGGTAAGAGGCCAAGTTACTAAACCAAAAGTTTTCATTCCTTCAACAAGAAAACAAACATTTGGGTCAGCTACTTGAGAATGTGTTATACAAATATCGAAGCCAGAGATCATCAAAATTTCCCCAATCAACAACAAGATCATGAAAATTATCTCTCTTAATGTTATACAAATATAGAAGCCAAAGATATCCAATACCCTCCTCATTGTGGAAGATTCTTCATTCCTTCCAAGCCAAATACTTTAACAAAATCATAAAGTCAAGCTGTGGATTTAAAAGAACTTTGGCCATTTAAGTTAGGTCAAAGTGGATAGTTAGGTTCTGATGCCACTCTGAACTTCATGAGTCTCTCTCTAGATTATACTTTCAGAACATAACAGTACAAGATTCAGAATATCATTGCTAAACAATACTCGGCTACTCGTTGAACTAGGATTTCTGAAGCAATCTGAAAGACTGCGTATGGTAGAATGGAATTCTTTTCTTGCTGAATTTGTGTCTGTTAGGTATGAAAGATTTAGGATATCATCCTGTACAAGGAAGCCCCTCTTCTTGTACAGGATGATTTCCAATTCAGCCAAAGAGAAGACACTGAATGTATCAATTCGACTAGTAGGATATGAAAGGACCATTCAACTATCATGAATTGAATCAAGTTGTGCTCCGAAACTTTTGACTTTTACTTTAGCCTTCTTCATCAAAATTAATATATATAGGACTAAATTCCCAGGCAATTATTTTCGCTGTTAACTTACTATTTACTTCTGAAAATAATTTCCTGTCCCCAGCATTTCTCTACTCTACTTTTCCTCTCTCTTGAAAAATGTTAGGACAGAATGTTATTGGGTAGCTTTAATGTTTTTGCAAAAAATATGAGTGTTAGTGCTTTTAGTTGCCAAATACTGCCTAAGTGAGTTGCATAATATCTTTTGAATACTTAAGTGACAGACAGCATTGGAATGCATGAACTACAGAGCTAAAAAAAGTGTCACAACAAAAGCTTAATATTCAATCAAAACAAATCATCAAGGTAAACCTTGACCATACTTGCACGACTAAATGTTGAAAACACCGCAAAAAAATTCCCTTCAGAAAGACTAAGATAAATACTTCTGAAACATGGAAAACTTAACAAACCAGAGATGAGTGTAGATACGAATTGAGACGTGTAGATACGAATTGAAAAGGGGAGCACAACAACAATCATAAAGTTCAACGAGGTACAAAGTGAATCTGCTGCATAGTTTAAATGTTCACCTGTTTCAGTGGCACAAAATTTATCTGTGTTGGCAGCAACGCCTGTAAAAATAAATAAATAAATAAACATAAGCAAATGTCCAGAAATGTAATTTTCTTGCAATTCATATAACTAGGACATATAATACTACAGTAGCCATGGATCTTCGAAATGTTGCAAGCTATTTTAGGAAAATGGCCACTAAGGTAGCCACATCAAACACAGGGACCGAAGTCTTCTTAAATAAATAGATAACGAAATAAATAAATAATTATAGCAAACCAATGTTGCTTATCTACATAGAACCAAGGATTGTGATTTCGTTTTTCGAGTTAATTTCGGTTTCCTGGTTTTAAAAATATTTCGGTTCATAAAGAAAAAACGTAAAAATTTCGAGGACAAATGAAATATATAATGAATTTTGAGGGTATATTAAATATATGAAAAAATAATATGCAAGTAAATAAATGTATTAAACACATTAAATGAAACTAAAATGCCTATAATTAAAAAATCATGAGTAGTTTAAAAAATCAATATATAAGTAGAAAACGTGATAATTAGGAAATTAGGGGCTGATTTCAAAAATCAATAAATAATTAGAATGAATGATAATTAGATGAAAAAAAAACTTGAAATTTACGAAAAAAATTCCTTGAAAAATGTAAGTTTTAGTAGCTGATTTTGTATTTTTACGAAAAAAAAAACCACAAAATTTACGAAAAAACCTCGAATTTTTTCAAAAAATCCTCGAAAATGTAATTTTTTCTTTCGCCCTTTTTTTTTTAGTAATTTCAAAAAAAACGAAAATTTTGCATAATTTCACGAAATCACAATCCTTGCATGGAACAAGATCTGGCAATATGGCCCGAACACGATAACATGATTCGAAACCAGTCCAATATAAACGAGTTTGGGTAGTGTATTTTATTTTGTCTCGTTTCGGGTTCACCTGTTAGGTCGGGTCGTGTTCAGTTTTCACACCTTGACCTGTGTCAACCCGTTTGACCTGTGTCAACCCGTTTGACCTGTTAACTTTCGGGTTAAACAAGTCGTTTGTGTCAAACAGAAAACTTCGTGTCAATTTGTTATGGGTTATCAAGTCGATTTTGAGCCATTTCGATTTTTGTGCTGAAACACATCGTGTTCTAGGGATGGCAGTGGGGCAGTTTTTTTTGGTATCCGCTCTTCCCCGCACCATTTGGGGCGGTTTGGGTTTTACTAATCGGCTTTTGGGGCGGATTTGAATATTAAAAATGGATTTGTTACTGTTTCGGAGTGGATATGGATTTGGGCGTATCCACCCCACAGATATCCGTTTATACAAGTATTATTACAAAATTACCCCTTCTTCCCTTAATACCCTAAACCTAATTCTTCTCCTCTTCCTCTTCTTCTTCCTAAAATCATATCTCATCATTATGTTTCTTTTTATACTGTAAGCAAAGAAGTGGAGCACAAGCTGCACGGCACCGCCAGCCTCCATCGCCATTGCCGCCGGCCACACAAACAACCATAGGTAAGAACTCCTTCTCCCTTCTTCCTTCTCATTCTTCTCCTCCTTCCTCCAAATCTCTTCTCCAATCATCACCCAACGCCATATCCACCCCCTGCGACTAGGGGTGGGCATCCCATCTCGTTCCCGTCCCGTCCCGATTTTTCCGGGTCTTAATGGGATTGAAAATTTTCATCACGATCTCGTCCCGTCCCGATCTAGAATGGGATGGGATGTGATGAAAATTTTCAATCCCGCCAATCCCATCCCGAACTAATTTATTAATATTAATTATTAATATTTTTATTTAATTATTTATTTTAGAATTGTGGATGCCCATACAATTATTTATTTTATTCTTCTATTTCAGTCTTTGATGTGAATTCAAAGGAAATGGCTTGTATATTTTAAAACTTATCAAGTTCACTTAATGAATGTCTATAGAGATTAGAGTCAAGTTGAAAATTGAATTTTCTTGCCATAATAGCACATACAATGATCTAAGATCTACAGAACTATTGTCAGGGTTATGTAATAGCAGACTTAGAAAAGAAAAGAAAAGAAAAGGGGCAAATGTTAAAATGTCCATATAGAGTTCCTACCTACCTACCTTCACGAGAAACAGGATCCAATCTGTGGGGACTTTTAACGGTCCTACCATCTCTATCATGCCATGCATTCACTCACCTGCTCCTCCACACAACAGCCCACATGAGTACCCACAACCTTCTTATCCCTAGTGCTTACCAAATGGTACAAACCATATTAAACACACAAAATATTACATCTTATTCTGTTGTACTTCAGTGACATATCTCAACTACCTAGAATGCGCACTCACTCCAGGCAGGTTTTGATTTCTAATTGTTGAACAAATCCAATTCACACCCAATGGATCATCTTGATGAGGAGGATCATGGTCTGGGGGTGATCACGCTGGCAGGCAACAACATTGGAGCTACTATTGACATGTGGAGGGTGAAACTGATAATGGCATGTCATTTAACCACAAGCTGGCAATGACTACCTATGCAAATAGCAACTTTCAGGCTGTCAATAACTCTGTCATGCTTACCATATTAGCATGCTGATCTTGTCCCGTCCCGAACCCGTTTGGGACGGGACGAGATCGGGATGGGGTTTTTCCCATCCCGTCCTGTCCCGATCCCGTATGAACGGGATGGGATAGGGATGGGTATATCTCGTCCGATCCCGTTTCGTGCCCACCCCTACCTGCGACTGACCATCACACACCGCAACTCCCTAAGCTGCGACTCGCCATCACGACAGCACCCACCGCCAGCCTAACCCACCCTCTACGACTACATGTGTGATCCACCACCTACCATCTCCGCCTTGGTTCTTAAACCATCAGCCAAACACTCTGCCATTGTTTGTAGATAAATGAAACTCTCATCCAAAATCCAACATTTCTCATCATTTTCGTCATGGTGGAGTTGTTTGTCATAATGGGTTTCATTGATGAACAGATCTGTGAAAACATGGAATAGAAAGAAAGGAAGAGAGATTACTAAAGACGTGGTGGTTTCTCTACAACTGCGTCAAGGGCGGCATAGCAGCGTAAAATGAATCGGCAAGGTAAAATAAAGTAATCAAGAAGCAAACCAACACTATTATTGCAAATGCGCTGTTGAGTTCATTAAGTTAAGTCACGTTTTTTAGTGTGATATCTTTTATATTGATTTATTTTTGTTTATGTGGGTTGTGTTATCTAAAAGGTGATGGGAGGAGTTAAAGAGATAACAAAGAGGGGCTAAATTTGTTGATGAACAAGAGAGGGAGTTTGTATAGATTGGAGATGGATTTGTTGATGGTTCAAGAGATGGAATTTGTACAAATTGAAAAGTTATTGTGTTGTCTTTGCCATGTTCTTGGTGTGGAACTGATGTTGTAGAGATAGGAAGAAATTGCAAATAACAATGATAATGGTTGTGATGGAGACTGAATGAAAATCATATTAAAGTGTGACAGTTTCAAATAGTAGCAATTTAAAAATTTTGTTTTAATTTAACGGATATTTGGGGCGGGGCGGATTCCGCCAATCCGGCCGGAGCGGGGATGGTTTTGAAAAATTATAAAAACAGATATTCGGGGATCCCCAACAGGGTGGGGACGAATTTGCCCAAATCCGCCCCATTGCCATCCCTATCGTGTTCTGTTTTATTTTTGTGATCCGCCATCCCGACACAACTCGTTGCTAGGTCTAGATAGAACCAACGTAACAACAATGATCACTTATTTTCCTTAGCCATAGACCTTTCTTTAATAATCATATTGCTTATAAAGAATTAAAGCATCAAAAGATACATTTTAAAAAATGACGAGATAAACACGGAGTGTCCAAATTGTCCGAGTATCGAGGCATTCAATTTATGTCCTATATAGACTTTTTTGTCTACATAGAACTGATGTAACAACAACACCAATATTATTTATTTTCTTTAGCCATAGACCTTCCTTCAATAATCATATTGCTTATAAAGAATTAAAGCCACAAAATCCTCTCTTTACTCAAGCCAGTTTCGTTTCAAATCGGTCTCGGTCTCATCAGCATCAAAAGCTTCTGTAGTTGAGTCAACAAGCTTACCTTATGACCTTGGCTAACTTTCTTCATCCCTCCAATGAAAACTCACACATCGTCATTTTGAGGAAGAGCCCCTCCGTCAGTAGGGTCTTCTTCCTTTTATCCTTCGGATACTATGTCTGCCTTTCTCTCCTCCTTTTGTTCAAGGGCTTTTTCAGCCTATCGTTAATGAATACTTTGTCATCTGAAAACAACCAACCATGCTCCTCGTGTTATTGAAATCTCGGCTTTCTGTTGCTCTTCCCACCCTCCCACTCCAATTTTCATAGCAGAAACTTTAGCTATCATGGTAAGTGTCCTTGTTCACATAGCATATAATCGTAGGTGTACCCATTTCTTATTATTTGTGTTGAGCATTGGAAAAATATAGGGCAGCCAAAAACAACCAAGGACTTTGGCTCCATGCGGCTAAATATGGTATCAATCATAGAGGAGTCAAGTTCATGGGTTTAAACATGTTTGGTGTGGTTCATGTAAACCGAAAAATCCCTGCCCCTAAAACATGTTGCTTGGGCATGTCGCAGCAACATATTTTCTAAAGGCCACATTGCCTTTCCAAGCATTGCCTTTTCCACATTTTGTATGAAGATTGCTTAGAAGATAATTAAGGCTACGAGTGAATGTTTATAAGTTATGAATTGATTAGTTATTTAATAGGTAGTGCCATTTAGCTCAATGAAGGTCGAAGGAACGCATCATGGGAAGGAGGGGGATTATTTGAGATCCAGAATAATAAATATTACAAAATAAGCTTTAATTCATGAGTATGCCAATAAAAAAGAGGTAAGAATAAATAAACTCATCGCAAATAAGAGACCAAACTCTTCTCAATTCTCCCAAACTCCATCACCCACCATAAGGCTTATAATTTAGGGAGGCTCATTCTCAATCCATAATAAAAGTCACTGCCACACCTTCAAGAAAATAAGTCTTAAAGTTGGAGATACTCTGTGTGGTAATCTCATATCCCATAGGATCCCTTGGAAGCCACTCACATGTAAGATCACATTTTGCTTTACAATTTGCTTCCAAGGACCCTCCACTTCCGTTCCACACTTCCAAAATCATTTGCACATAAGAACTTTGCTCATAAGTTGACGAGGTCGGATATCCAAACCATAACTTCTTTGGGTACATACCAACTCCCAACTCAAAGTGTGAAATCCCAAGTTTTCATCACTACCACAACACAAGAAGTTATTGGCCAATAACCCAATCTACCCAATACTAACTTGGGCATGTGAAATAGGGCTTGAGGTACATTGACAAATTCACAAGAGCACCTCTAGCAAGAGTGAGATAAAAGTTTAGCCTTCAAGATAGCAAGTCTCTTCCCCATTAAACAAACCACCAGATCCCGTAAGTACTTATCATAAGTTTGCCTGCTCCAAATTATCACCAAGTAATGCTAGTGTGCAGTGTGCACCCCAAAGAATTGTATCCCAACAAGTTAGCCCCATCCCAAAAACCATACACCAAGCTTTTGAAGAAGTTTATTTTATGTCTGGAGTATGTTCCTTTAAGACCTTATTGGTTAATTAAAGAAAGTCTCCTATTTGGACAAGGTTTCCTCAATCAGTTAGGGCAATAAAACTTTCCTTGTCGGACAAAAGTTTCCTTGAACAATTAGACAAGAAAAGTTTCCTATTTTTAGTGGGTTTCCTTGACAATTAGATCAACGAAAATCCCAATCAATATACTCATGGAATTGTATTGATGATTTAGGCTGAAGAGATGTAGATCTAGAGCTTGTTAAGCAGAGCTCTCAAGAGAGTTGCTCTTGAGAGAGATTTTTTTAGAGAGTATTGTAATCTTTGTTAGCAAAGGTTGTGACTTCGTGAGAGTTTGTTATTGAGAGGTTGGAGAGCTTGTTAAGCAACCTAGTGAGTTTGTTCTCGAGATACATTTGTAATATTGTTAGTTACTAAGATAGCAAGGGTTGGAGCCCAAGAGATTTGTTCTTGAGAGATTAAAATCTTTGTTCTAATAATATAGGAAAATGATTGGAAAACTCGATTGTATCTTCTTTAATTAATATTTTCGCATTAGCTCCAAATCATCTGCATATCAGGTTCACCACTAGAGCCTATACGAGGCGCCACTACGACGGAGCTTTTTTTTCTTTTCTATAAGTGTACAAATTTTAGTATAGTAGCCCTCACATTATCTAAAGATTTTCGTGTGGTAGTCCTCACTTTGTCTAATGTACGGCCTTGTAATGCTCTAAGGTTAGGACAAAGCGCTTTGAAGAAAAGATAAAGCCTTGGCAGAGCCCCCAAAAATCATAGTCTATCTTAAGATGTTAAGTTTTTGGAAATAAGTCACATTATCATTCATTAAAGTATCATCCACGAATTGAAGATGAGCAACCCTTAGACTAGAAGAACTTACTTGAAAAATAGGAAGTGAGCCCCATATCCGTACCATAGAAACCCAATTTGCCCAGCCATAATAAGAAAAATGAATGGAGACACAGGATCTCCATTGTTGGTAGATGCATTATATCTATGTCTAACTCTTATGGTGACAACGAATGCATTGGATCTTTATTGATGTGTCCACACTAAACATTTTGGGAAGATTTAGATGATTTGATTGGCCTTTTGGATTGCCCATATGCCATAAGAATAACAATACATTTTTTTGCATCACAGAACAGTGCCAGGACCTTGAAAAGACACAAGCGTTATCCAAATCCTCTTATCAGAAGTTCAAATCAAATTACTAAACAATAAGAGCATGTAACTGGAAAGATTGACAATCCACCTCATACGTGAAAGGGCCTTGTATTGTATCCAAGTCATGAGTTCCAATAGCGACAAGGGTTCTCCGCCTGAAACATTAGGAGCACTTCCATTGAGAATGCTATATGATAACAAATGTACTAAGTCTAGGAAACTGAACAAAGAGATTCATCCATTTACTTCATGTGCGAGTTGCAGCAACTGCTGAAGATTACTATGTTCCTTGTTTAATGAGATAATTAATTATTATATTCACACAGTATATAACTGAATAACTAATTATAAATGATAGCAGATTTTCCTAGCTCCAGAAGCTGGTATAGAGATATTGACAGTGAATCAGATAAGATCACGAACTATCCAAAATGGACCATGCAACCATACCACCACACTACCACCAAAAACTAGACATAGTATTTCCAAAACAAAGGGATAAAGTGAACAACTTCTAACATCCAAGAAAAAAAATGCATGCTGGTGAATTCTATTAACCAGTTCTCTGACTATCATATAAGGTATGGATTGAATACCTTCCTTCTTGAGAACTAATCACGAAAAGATAAAAGTAACCTTACCTTGTAAATTAAAGCACATTCAATGCAAAGAGAGTTGAAACTTTCTTCCCATCAAACCAGTATAATTTTAACGTTTATGCACCGAAAGACTTTGTAAGGTTGGCGAGATGACCATGTGAAAATTTTCTGAAAATTGAGGATAACATGAACACTCAAACCTTGCTCATTATCCTACTACCCTCTCTCCTCCTCAGTAATCCACTGTCCAGAACACAGTCCAGTGTCGGCCATATAGAGTGTTTCATTTTTTTTTATGATTTAATCTAATTAGGACTTGAAGTTTGTGAAATATAGGACCAAAACTCTCAATACATTAAGGGTGTGTTTGCTTACATGAAGTTCAATTCCATGAAATCCATGTGAGGAAACACATATTTCTAAGGCTAACTTGATCAAATGTGAGGGATTATATATAACAAATATAGAGTTTTTAATCAATGGGTGGGAGTTGAACTCCCATGCTATGCAGTTAAATCGAAAAGCGGTCGCAGCACGATCTGGGACCAAATTACGATTAGGCGGAATTAATCGGTCTAATTTAAATATTAATATATAATTTAATTTTTATTAATTTACAGCTAAATTTAATTATGCAGGTATGTAAACTTTTTTAGGAACAACCGACATAGCATAACAACACAAGTAACAGCAAGTGATAGCAAGTTAAAACTTAGCAACATCACTCTACCAGCAAATAGCAATATGTAAACTCTAAAACTAAGTTATATCAGTAAAAATAATTTGCATTCAATCATTCATAAATAAACCGATATATTATATCAGTAAAAATAAGTTATAGAGATAAATCGGCGAGTCGGTCGATCGATTAATCGGTGACTCGCCGATTTATCGTCAATTTTTCGGAGTTCGCTAAAACTCAACTGATTTCACCAGTTCGGTTCGGTCAAACCCCGAATTACGATTAATCGGCAATTTTCACCGCATTAATACATAGCTCCCATGGTCATAGCAATCAAATTCTTTAGAAATCTAGAATTTGTTCATGGGTCTTGAACTCCCACCATTGATAAAAATTCTAGAATTTGATATAGATGGTACCCCATTTTATCAAGTTAGCCTTAGAAATGTGTGCTCCCATGAATTCTATGGAATTGAACTCCATGCAACCAAGTATACCCTAGTCCCTAAGAGAATTGTTTTTCTTTTTCATGGAAAATAAAAATATTGTGAAGAAATCATGGAAGAGATGGAGAAGGGAGGGGAGTGAGCATGAAAGTTGTGACCTCCCATCATCTATCTTCTCTCAAAATTTGATAAAATAAAAGAACAATAATCAAAATAAATGGAACAATAATTGAAATAAACGAAACAATTTAAAATAAAAATGATAAAATAAAGGGATATAACTATTAAATTAAAATATTTTTTCAATCAACTAACTAACAATAGACAACCTACGCGTTATTTATAACTAACCTAACATCCAAAACAAACCTTAAACCTAATAAAAAACAATGTCCTAATAATACTAGAATTCTTAATATGGCCAAAATACTATTATTGCTAATATTACTAAATATCATAATTACATCAACCTCTTCGAATTGAAGAAGTTCTTCCTCGAGCTTGAAGCCAAGGAAGTCATACGAGCACAAACATCTACAAAATGTGAAGTGTCCTAGTATAAGTCGGTCTCTAACCTTTCCTTTGTAATTGCTTTGAACACAAATACGTAAATCCAAAGTGAGCCACCAAATACAAATCTGCAAAGAAGTCTCCGGCTCAAAGGAGATCCAATTCAAAATTTGAATGTGTTGGAAATGAGCTTTAAAACTGTCCCAAAACGGATCCAAGAATTTGTCTAGCAGTGTTAAGTGAGTTGTGTGGTAAATAACCTGAGCATAAGAAGCACTTGAAGCATCAGCTTGTGGTAGTACTAACCAACGCTTGGGGTGGCGATTAGTTTGGTCAACCCTTAGTGGTGTCACATTGAAATAGTAGGGGTGCCTATATTGCCCATACAAAAATTAGCTTTTTCTCGAACTAGGATTGAGGTTATGCAGTTAAAACGTATACAGACCCATAACAGTCCAAGAGCGTTATAGGTTATAACGGAATAACTTTTTAAATATATTTTAATACTCCCACAAAGTATTAATGTATTATAGAGTCAAAAAAGTAAATTACGTTCATAACAGTAAATTCAAAAACAAAAAAAATTAATAAAAATATATTCCCTTTGTATGAGAGTGAGATCGCAACAGAGAGTGCGATCAACTCTTCGTCTTCTTCCCTTCTACTCTCGTTCTCTGTCAAACGGTAATGTATGGTTTTCTGTCGATTGGTGACGGCTAGCTCAAGTCCTTTCCTATGAGTCTAGGATTCTCGTTCGATCGAGAATGAAATGGGTATTTTTTTATGTATTAGAACAAAACGTTAAAACGAAGTTATTGAAAAAAAAACGTTATCTCAATAACTATCATGTAACGCCGTTATATCGGAGTTGTGATACCATAACGTGATAATGTCATAACGTAACGGCTCACTCTCGTTAAGAGTAATATCGACGTTATAACATCGTTTTAACTGCACTGGATTGAGGATAAATTGTCGTCCTTGTCTTCTTCACTTTCTGAAACAGTCTTCGTGATGGTCTGGAGGATTGTGCAATCGACCGAATGCAACGATCGAAAAGGGATTGTTCGAGCTATGATTGGGGGTTCGACGAAGAGGTTGCAACAACTTGCAATGGGGAGGGGGTGGTTGCGGAAGGGGTTGTCAATTGATAATGGATTGAGGAAGGAGGGTGGTGGTTTGGATGGTGGACGATGGAAGGAAAGGGTACAATGAAAAAGGACGAGAGTTGTTGGTTTGGCCGCCATGAAAGTCGAGGGGGGGCAATCGACTTGTTAAGGAGTCGATCAACTGTCAATTGAAGCTATGGGTAGTCTGTGTCTTGGCAATCGCAAGGGATGTCGGAGGAGTGATAAAGATGAAACCGGAAGAGGTCGTCCGACCTGATGAGAGAGTTGTGGGAGGTGATCGAGTTGCAACTGTGAGTGGAAGTGTCGATCGAGAGGGGTCAGATCAGACGAAATCGATCGACTGGATTGAGGATGATCGATCTCTATGTTTGGTCATTCGTTGGACTCCAAAGTGTCGTGGGGATGTGCACCACCATGAACAGTGCTAGGTGTGGACCCCGATGACACTGTCGGTAACGGTGGTGGGGTGTTACTTGGGTCTTGTCCTTATCGAAGATCCGATGGCACTGCCTTCCCTGCTCCGAATTTTGCCCTCATATGTGTTTTCCATTCTGCGAAAAATAGTTTCACAAAATCTTCATCTATCGTGATTTAATCTTCAAACTTCTGAACGAATTAAAATCATTCAGCTTTGATACCAATTGATAGAATAAAAGAACAATAATCGAAATAAACGGAACAATAATTGAATTAAACAAAATAATTTGAAATAACAACGATAAAATTAAGGGATATAACTAATAAATCAAAATATTCTTTTAATCAATCAACTAACTAACAATGACCTGTACTTTATTTATGACTAACCTATCTCCTAAAACAAACCCTAAATCTAATAGGAAATAACGTCCTAATAATACTAGATTTCTTAATATGCCTAAAATACTACTATTGCTAATATTACTTAATATCCTAATTACATCAAAATCATGAAGAAAAAAAAATTAATGGGGCTAAGAATATTTTTCCATGGAAATCTCAAGAGCATGACTATCTTCAACATCATTGGATGAATACTTTTCCCACTTACTCTCTCACGTCCACTATTTTCATGGTTTTCCATAGAAAAAAATCCTCAAACACACCAGCCTGAGACATTCCCCAAGGATCTTGGTTGTAAGTAACAAGTCATGAGTTTCTTTGTCCTAAATGATACAAAGGACCAGAACCAAAACATATAAGAAGAAACATGAACCACTAAAAATTGATATATTAAGTATCAATAAAACCAACATACCGGCATATATTCTGATGGAGCTTATCTTGAAGATCGATGAAACTTTTGTATCTTTCCTCATCAAAACTAATCCCTCTTAAAACAGCGCAGACGACAAACGGACGGATTGAAGAAGTCTACAATAAAACCCCTTTTTTTAATAAGCCAACTATACCAAGCACCATCAAATAACAATCAAATTGTTACCTCTGGCTTCACATGCATTTTCAGCATTGATTTCCTTGGAATGTCGGAAACCTTATATTCTGGTATTTCGTCCTTCCCCATGAAAATGCGGAGAGCTTGCACAAGCCCTTCGAAGCAAAGCAAATCATATCTGTTCCCAAATTCAAAATTAAATTAGACTGAGCTACTTGAATGTATTAATTGCACTAAAAAAATTAAACTTAAACTGCAATGACCTAAATTCAAAGAAAGATAAATCGACAAACCTGTTTGCTGGAATCTCAATCTTGTAGATAACTTCTTCGTCTCCTTCGATTTCCTCTTCGCCATCCAAGTGCTTCTCCTTTCTAATTATCGCCTTCTCCGTTGTCTAAAACAATGATTTACATCAAATTTTGCATATATTTACAATACAAGAACTTCAAGAACCTAAAAATGAAAAATATGACCAAATGACGATGAAGAATTGCTTGCTTACCACATCGTCGAGCTCGAGGCCGACCTCCGCGCAGAACTCGTCGAATTCGTCGTCCGCTGAGAATCGAAAGATTTCAAAGAATTCAGAAACTAATAAAGCTTGATTTCAAACCTCAACTGAGAGCAACATTGTGTTCGAGAGACTTACTGTATGTTTTCCCGAGTTCTTTGAAGAGGCGATCTCTTCCGACGGAGATCTTCGGCATAGTCAAGGGAAGTGGAGAGAGTTACGAGCAAGTGATACCAGCAGAGGAGATGGAGATGGAGATGGAGATCGATAGCGATTTAGGGTTTTGGGGAGGAACAGAGAGTGGGAGGAGAGGGAGAGGTTTACGTACAGTCGGGATCTTTTGTAAGAGCATCCAAAGTGGTGTGTTAGGCTGAGGCCTTGTTTGTTATGCACTTTAGTTGATTCCATCCTCAACTACATGCAAAGACTGCGTGAGAAATGTGGTACTACTCTCTCGATGTCATCTTATAATGAAAATTCGTAATTGCACAAGCAAACAATGAGACTTTTAGAATATATTCTCTTGGAAAACTTCTTCTGGGTTCAATACAACCTCTAGAATTATGGCGACCTCCCTTATGGGTTGCCTCGGTTAACACGATCCTCTCATGGAATGCAAGGGGAATGGACTTCCCCTGCACATTTTGTAATTTTTGAACCCTTTCCCAAAAGTTCAATCCAGATATCATGTTCATTTTTAAAACTAAGGCATTTGTTGCTAAAAATGAATTGAATTCGAATAAAAGTTGGATATAGCCATGGTCACTGTGTGACTGCTCTTGTTTTCTACGACAGACACGAATTAGTTTTTTTTCTGGAAGGCATGTATAAATTGATCTAGTATTTCATCTTGTAAATACTATTTCAATTACATCATCGATAATTACCTTACTTCTGATATGTGATGTGCTATATTTGTGTTCGAAAAACCAAACCCTTCCCAAATAAAATCTTTTTAGGAAGATCTTTCTTATATTTGCTTGGATCACTCTTTACACTCGTCTTATGATTGGAGATTTAAACTCTATTCTATATGATGATGACAGATTAAGAGGTGGAAAACCTAAAAAATCAAACATAACACACCTTTCATTGAGTTGTGTGATCTCCTTGACCTTCCTCTCAATGGTTTTCAAATGATGGTGAAAATATATAATAAAAGGCAGAAATTGAATGAAAGACTTTTAAATTGGACTGAGTTATGGTTTCCATGGACTGATTGACAAAATTTTATTTTGTTACTGCTAGGTCTATTCATAAATTTTCATCTCTTAACCTCATCACTCACATTGCCACAGGCCCTAAGCCATTACAAAAAATTAATATGTGGGCTAGAGATCCAAAATATAGGCATATAATCACAAAGTCATGGCTCTCTAGGTCTCATTGGGACCCCCCCGGTAAATTTTCATTTAAAAGGTTAAGAAACTAAGTTACAAACTTTCAAAATGGAATAACGAATAATTTAGGTATATTCAGACTTGTATGAAAGATTCTCACTTTGCTTTGGATAAACTCAAAAAAAAAAATATATATATATATCTGAGAATAAACCTCATCGATCTCTATTCTCGAGGATCAACTCTTGGAACTCGTCGTCAGAGAATAGCTATTTTGGAAGAATAAATCGAGTCGCACTTGCCTTTTGCATGGAGATAAAAAAAACACAAAATTTTGAATTTGCCTTGTATCCTTAGAAAAAAAAAGGAATTAGATCCTTGGATTGGAAGATGACCAAATGTGTACCACTCCAACCAAGACAAAGTAGGAGAAATTCTAAACAACTATTTCCAAAATATATTTCAATCTTCTTGTCCTACTCTTGATAAAGTCAATGATTTGTTTGATCCTATCATCTTAAAATAAGATAATGAAGCCCTTCTTCAGGTCCCTGACTCTTCTTATACTTTTGGGATCATTAAAAACATTGGGAGCCACAAAGCTCTAGACTCTCATGGCTATCGTGTTTTTTTCTTATAGAATTACTCGAATGTGATTGGTTCCAATGTGGTTGAAGTGGTACAAGATTTACTCATAACATAATTAATGAATTAAACTTCTAAGGGAATCGGACAATGAAACCCTTTTATCTTCATATTTGTTCATATTTGCAGATGAAGCTCTTTCTAGGCTTCTTGCTAAAGTATAAGAAAATCATATCATCAAAATTAGGATAAATTTTGCTCTTATAAATCACCTTCTCTATGCAAATGACCTCATGGTTTTTCTGTAGAACCTCCGTGGATGAAGCCCAACTCACAACGTCAAAAAATTCTCAATTAATACTGGCTTGCTTTTGCTCATACAGTAAATTATGACACATTTTCGGTGTTTTATATCTCCTATGTCCATCTCCGATTCTACAAAATGATAAACATAATTCTTGGAGCTAAAACCTATAACCCAAATAATATGTATTTGAGCATCCCTATGTTGTTTTCCAAAAGAAAAGCCAATGCCTTTCAATTCCTTATTGACAAAGATAACTTCAAATTGGCTAGTTGGAAATCTAAAATCCCTCTTTTGGGCTAGTAAAACAGTTATGATCAAAATTGTTGCTAATTTCATTTATGTGTACCCAATGCAAACTTTTATGCTCCCAATTTCCACTACCAATCTTCTTGATAAGTTGTCAGGAACTTTTGGTGGAATAGATCGTCAAATGGGAAAGCAAAATATATGTGTACTTGAAAATAAATCACCTCCCGAGAAGTTTGGGAGGTTTCAATATTCCTCATTCTAGGAACAAAACATTGTTTTAATGGCAAAAAAAAAATATTTGGAAATCTTTCTCAAATCCTCAGGATATGAGAGTTCAATTACAAAGTCCATCTATTATCATAAAAAAAAATATCTTCCAAGTGGATATGGCTTCCAAGTTTTTTTTTTTTTTTTTTTTTTTTTGCTTTGAGAGGATTTGTGACATCTCTTAAAAATTCAAGTATTGATCTCTAGAATGATGTTTGGGTTAAACCCAATTCCACTCTTTCCCCCTGCGTGGACCATGTTCTTTTTCTCAATCTCCCATCTCTCCCTCGAACAATTCTTCACCTTGCAGTCTTGCCAAACTATTTCTTGACGAGTTGGAATGTACCTGTCATTAGTATCTTTTTCCATCTCCCGTGGTTTTAGACATTGTAACATTTCGATCAGAGTTACCTCCATATTTGATTCCCTGATTTGGATGAGAGATCAGAATGACAAGTTCTCGATCAAAAGTGCAACCAAGACTTTCAATACATCCTATTTGCACACCACTTCTTACACTCAAGTATCCATCTCAAGCCCTATCCCCCTCCCAACCTCAAGATGTTTAAAGAGCTTTGGAGAAACCAATCTCCTCCCAGGACTTTTTTATTTTGTGGAAAGATCCTTACCAGCATCGTTCCCACCATGTCAAATTGGCTAAACTTCACACTCCCATTGAGGATATATGTGTCATTTGTTGGATACATAATGACAGTGTTATCCACCATTTTTTTTAATGTTCTGTTGTTCTCCATTGGTGGATAAATCTCTTCTTATATTGTGGGATAATATCCACCCTCATTTCACTTCCATAATCCAAGCTCTCTTTAATTTGGGAAACTACCACTCCAAGGCCACATCTTAAATTTGAATTTGTCTTAGTTCACAGCCAACATTTCTTGTACTTGGTTCTTGCAATCAAATATTTGAATTTTCTTGCAAAAGTTAACTCAATTTGGTCTCACAGGAAATCACAATGGTTCATGCTCAATACTTTAACAACAAATGACCCAAACAAGCCTCAAGTTATCTATTTTCACCAACTGATTTCAATTGCCCATGCTCAAAATGATAGTTCTCACAAACTTAGACATAGCACCTATCAATTCCATGATGAAGACACTTCCACAATCAAGTCACTTGGTTTCCATAACTCTTGTTCTATTTATTCAAACCACTCAATGTTATACATTAATACAACTTTTATTGAGAATCTTGTTGTTGAGGATTTTGTTGATGTATGCGTTAATAGAGATATCAGATGGGGTCAAGATAATGACACCACGATTTGATCATAGCCCCTCAGGATGAGAGCACATGTTTAAGTGAGCTGGGTCAATAAATTTAATGAATTAATCAACCGTTTAGGATGTGAGCACCCACTTTAAGTGACTTAGGTCCATGATTATTGAAGGATATAATCTTTTATAGATAAAAAGGATCTGAAATGATGGTTATGTTATAATGTAATTTGCTCAGACAAATCTCCTTCTTCCCTCTTATCTTCACCTTCATTTTCCTTTCACCTTCATATTTTCTTCAACTCTTCATCCAATGTTCATCACACTTTCCACTTCTCCCTAAATCTTCCGGCCCAAATTCCCCCCAATTTTTCTCTATCTCTTGCATTGAAGTTTTTTTTATCTCCCCTATCCCTTCAAATCTACTTTTGATGTAATTCTCAATGAATGACGAAGCAAGCTATTAAATGGATTTCAAAATTCGAACAATATTGATTTTTATGAAAAAAAAAAATTTTAATGGCATAAATTTAAGTGGTAATTTCGGTTGAATTTTCAGGGTACTTGAGGTGTATCGGTAAATGCTCTGAATGCAAAGCTAAATTTGATTTACCTTCTAATGTTCTAATAGTGTGCCTCGTATTCACGAAATCCTTTTCAACTGTAGTTTCTTGAACACAAACGTTTCTATTTGGAGTTTTGTAGGAAAATTTATGATTTTATTTGTAAAAGGGTGTCAATATGATAATGTTTCCGAACACGTCAACTTTGAAGTCAAAACTAATTTGTTTTGGAGCACTCCAATGTGTTTGCTATATATGGTTGGAAGCATTATCGAGTATAGTTTTTAGGGCACTAAACGATTTTTTATTTGAAGTTTCGTAGGAAAAAAAATATGATTTATTTGTAACAGTGTGTCTATTTGAATAATGCTTGCAAATGAATCAACTTTAAAGTCAAAATGAAAATATATTTGTTTGTGAATACTCCAATATACTTGCTATATATATTGGAAGTGTTAGAACATTGAACGATTTTTTATTTGGAGCTTTGAAATAAGAGTTATGATTTTATTTGTAACAGGATGTGAATATAATAATGTTTACGAATGTGTCAACTTTAAAGTCAAAATCTATTTGTTTAGGAGCACTCCAATGTGCTTGCTATATATGGTTGGAAGCATTTATCGAGTATAGTTTCTATAACACTAACGATTTTGTATTTGGAGCTTCGAATGAAAAGTTATGCTTTTGTTTGTAACATGGTGTCAATCTAATTTGTATCTTCATATAAAAATCAAGTTTTTTGTATTTTGTCTGGCTCGGTAACAATTCAAAGAGTGGCTTAATTTGCTTAGCTCGGTTTTAAAAATTGAACATTTCAAAGAGAGTAGTAGTTTTAAAAACAAAAAATATGATTTGATGGTTGATTTTTAAAACTGACTCAAATATAGCATAAGAAAAGTTATCTTTGGTTTAAATACGCAACTCATTCACTATGTACTACTCCCTTTTGTAAAATTGAGCTTTTCTAAAGAATCTTTGTTTAATAAACCGGTTCTTAAGGAAATTTTTTTATTTATTTTCATATATCCATTTTAGATGAAAAACTTCTAGTTTTTTGTGGTTCGCTATAATGGTTTTTAAAATTGATGTGGAATTTGAGAAACAATTTTTTAAAACTGGCTAATGATCGGAAAATATGGTTTTGTTCAAGTTTAAACTACAACTTCAAAGCAAATAAAGTCAGTTTGTTGAAATCGAGCCATTTGTTGCTGCTATTGCTTTTAAAAAATAACTCTATAGTTAAGGCTGGTCCCCAATTCCCAATAAAAGCTCGCTTACGGCTCCACAATAACCATGGTACAATTTAATCCATATTAGAGAATAAATGCATTAAAGACTAAAGCTTCTTGAAATTTATCAATATTCATTTTTAGTATGATGAGAGAAGTATTGTTGGAGAAGTGGAGATACTATGAAATGGGTTTAATTAGCAAAAATTCACAAATTGAAGGAATTTGAGAGAGAAATGAGATGGTGTGAGATATTGAAAACGAGATATATACAGAGTGAAACCAGATTGAGGGCAAAGTAAAAGGGGGAGAATGACATTAAGATAGGGACAGAGGAAAGAAATGGAATTTTTCATAGATGATTGAAGATGTAAAAAATGGAGTTGAAGAATTGAAAATTGGGGAGGTGAATATGGGTTTGGGTGGAGAAGATGAACAGTAATACATAAAGAAAATAAGCGGGAAATAAGTGTTTGACTTTCTAAAATTAGGTAAATGCCCTTGGTCAAATTTCACTTGAGCAATGCTAGGGAGCACTGGTATTTTGCCTGGAGTTCAGTCTGGATGGTGCAAAGCACGTGCACCCCGTGAGGTGCCAGTCACGTGGGCATCAAAAGGAAAAAAAAAAAAAAACCTTCATTCAAAGTTTGGATCTTGAAGGTCTGCCTTGAACACAATCAAACCCAGAACATCTTCATTCAAAGTCGAATCAGCTGAACTACCATTTATTTACTTAGTTCAGCAAATGTGGAGCTTTCATTAGAGGTCTTCAAAGAGATTCAACTACTAGCAGAGATTCAAAAAACTTCCCCATTTATTTAGCAGAGATTCAACTATTAGAGCTTCAAAGAGGTCTTCAAAGATATTCAACTATTAGAGCTTTCATTAGAGGTCTTCAGAGAGATTCAAAAAACTTCCCCATTTATTTACTTTGATGGATTTGAAGCATAAATATAGATCAGACAAAACTACTAGCAGAGATTCAACTAGGAGTGGGTCTTTGTCATGAGTTAGTTAAAACAAAGGTTCTGGCGGGAATTTTGAATCCAGAAATACAAAGCCAATAAAGGGCGGGAGTTTTGAATTATGTAAGAAGGACAAAGTAGTAAAATGTTCTTCTAGAGTTAGTTAGTTAGTACAGGTGTCATTTTGTAATTGGGCAGTAACCAAATTCTGTTACTTGCTCAGCCCTTAAAAGGGGACGAAACCCAAAACAGAGAGGGGAAGAAGAAGCTAGAAAGCTCAAGCTCAATCTCTGATTGAGAGTCCATTGTAGCTCTTTTAGTGTAATTTATGGCTTCTAAGCAATTGAATTCCTTTTAATCTTCTTTTGTCACTTGAAATCCTACCAATTGTGATCTCTAGCTTGTCATAACGTGACAATTGGTATCAGAGCGATCGATTCTGCAACCCTAAATCGATGGAGACAAGAGCAAGGGAAGTCGAGGCATTCATGAGGGAGACAAAGAAGCAATTGGCAGATTCTTCAACCCAGATGGACTGGGTGAAAGCGGAACTACAGAGGATCGCTCAGAATGGGGAGAATAGCGAAAAGCAACTCAATGCTAAGATGGACAAGCTGATTCAGTTGTTTCAAATGGCCATGGCGACCAACGCAAGCAAAAAATCGAGCAGTACCCAGGCGTCGACCACTCCTAACAATCCCACAAGAGTTCCCACCCTCCCGATCCCTGAATTTGGAGGTAATCATGTACGTTTTCCTAAAATTGATTTTCCCAGATTTGATGGTGCTAACCCTAGGTCATGGGTGAAAAAGAGTGAGCGATTTTTCCTTCTACATAACACTAGTGATGACTGCAAAGTACCTATTGCTTATATACATTTCGATGACAAGGCGGATTTCTGGTTCTTAGACTATCAAACCTTTAAGCCTATGGTTACATGGTCTGAGTTTGTTCATGATCTCTGTCTACGTTTTGAAAATCCATTAGCTGCGAATTATGTTGATGCCTTTAGTAAAATCTCACTAGATCAGTCTGTCGAGTCCTATTATGACCACTTTGAGGAACTGAAATCTCTTATGCCTTTACACAACCCTTCACTGACAGAGCCTTATTTTGTGTTGAGCTTCTTGAGTGGTCTTAGGCAAGACATTAAATATGTGGTGCAAATGTTCAGGCCAACCACAGTATCACAGGGCTTCTCCTTGGCTAGGATGCAGGAGAGTTGCACCTCTACACCTCTATTGCCTCCATCAGCTTCTTCGGGTTCAACCACTAAGAGATTTTCCAAAAATTTATCTCAATCCACCAACTGGTCTAGAGCCCACACCAACCCCAACACTTCCACCTATACTACCAATACAGGACCACCCACTGGTACCCAGAGACTTCTACCATCAACCCCTAGTGCTCCACTTCCTGTCAAGTTTCATACACCTACTCCACCTATCAAGCGCCTCACACCCTTCCAAATGAAATTACGGAGAGATAAAGGGTTGTGTTACAATTGTGATGATATCTACAAGCCCAGCCATGTTTGCAAAACCCAACACTTATATATGCTCATACCTGATTCAGATAGTCAGGAGAACAACCACCACCGTCCCCTGATGAAACAAAAAACCTTATTCAAGAACTCAATTCTGACATGGAGCTATCCCTTAATGCTCTCCAGGGTAACCCCTCTTTCAACACCATCCTCCTTAAGGGCCTTGTCAAGAAACAACCCATCTCTATTCTGATAGATACGGGTAGTACACACTCTTTCATAGACCCTAGAATAATTCACTCTACATGTTGGCCTACCATGCTCACTCCCCCAATGGTAGTCAAAGTTGCCAATGGCCAACATCTCACTAGCAATGCCATTTGTAAACCTTTGAAATGAACCATGCAAAATCATCACTAGTCTTACCTTTAGGCGGATACGACATGGTATTAGGAGGGGATTGGCTTAAACCCTTAGGCAACATTGTCCTTAACCTTCAAAAACTTCAAATCACCATTTCCTATCAAGGCAAACCAATTACATTGCAAGGTGTCAAGGATTCAGCAGGCCTTTATCTTATTGGCCCCTCCAAGTTCTCGAAATTCATCAAAAAACATTCCCCTTCTTTCATAGGACAAGTGTTTTCCATAACTGGTTCCCTGGATCAGCCCACATTATCTCCTGAAATTGCAGCCTTATTAGACAGATATCAAGATGTTTTCCAACCTCCATCCTCCCTTCCCCCTCATAGATTCCTTGACCATAAAATCCCACTCAAACCTAACTCACAACCAAGCTCTCAAGCACCATATAGACTACCTCATACACATAAGGATGTAATGGAGTCCTTGGTGAAAGAAATGTTGCAAACCGGCCTCATCCAACATTCTCATAGCCCATTTGCTGCCCCTATCCTCCTAGTAAAAAAGAAAGACAATACTTGGAGGTTTTGTGTCGATTACCGGAGATTCAATGACATTACCATCAAGGATAAGTTCCCTATGCCCCTCATTGACGAACTATTGGATGAATTGCATAGTGCCCAAATTTTTTCCAAATTAGACCTTAGATCTGGTTATCATCAAGTCCTAGTCCACCCTAGTGACATATACAAAACTGCTTTTAAGACACACCATGGCCATTTCGAGTTTAGAGTGATGCCCTTTGGTCTCACCAATGCCCCGGCCACATTTCAAGCTCTTATGAACCAAGTTTTCCAGCCTTTTATCCGTAAGTTCATCTTAGTTTTCTTTGATGATATCCTGATATACAGCAGTTCTATGGAGCATCATATACACCATCTGGAAATTACTCTTTCAGTCCTTCAAAAACACTCTCTAGTGGCTAAACTATCAAAGTGTTCATTTGCTCAAAAGGAACTTACATACTTGGGACACATCATCAATGCCCAAGGTGTTGCTGCTGACCTTGCCAAGATTGAGGCCATGTGGTCCTGGCCAACTCCCCACAACCTTAAAACTTTACGAGGGTTCCTTGGTCTAACTGGGTACTATAGGAAGTTTGTAAAACACTATGGGTTGATTGCCAAACCACTCACGGACCTGCTGAAAAAAGATGCATTTGTTTAGTCCCAACAAGCTCAGTTGGCTTTTACTAATCTGAAGTCAGCCATGTGCTCCACCCCGGTGCTTCAATTGCCCAACTTTTCCATTCCCTTCTATATTGAGACTGACGCTAGCTCAGTTGGAGTGGGGGTTGTCCTGTCCCAAGAATGCCACCCCATTGCTTTTTTGAGAAAGGCGCTTGGTCCAACGAACTTGGGATTATCAACCTATGAAAAAGAACTATTGGCAATTGTCATGGCAGTGAACAAATGGAGAGCCTACCTGATGGGTTCTAAGTTTTTTATACTGACTGATCATCAGAGTATCAAGCACTTCTTAGATCAAAAACTCACCTCTCTATTACAACAAAAATGGCTCGCAAAATTGCTGGGTTTTGACTACACCATCAGTTACAAGAAGGGAACAGAAAATGCAGCTACTGATGCCCTTTCCAGACTCCCTGTCAGTGAAGCTTCCTGCTCTGTTTTCACTGCTGGCATGTCTCTACATTCTTGCTCAGCAATCTCTCATATTCTGCCCCAATGGTTGCTGGATGTGCAACTCAACTACATCTCTGATCCACAGGCTAAAGAGCTCATTACCAAGCTTTCCTTGCAACCCTCATCCATGCCAAACTTCTCTCTAATCAATGGTATCATCAAGCACAAAGGTTCAATATACATTGGCAATACGGGTACCCTGAGACAACAAGTCCTGCAAACACTCCATGCTTCCCCATTAGGCGGACACTCGGGCATCACCGCCACTTACCACAGAGTCAGGAGTTATTTCTATTGGCCTCAATTGAAAGCTTCTATCATAGCCTATATCACTTCATGTGATACATGCCAACGGAATAAGGGTGACCAGTCCGGCTACGGTGGCTTATTACAGCCTCTTCCCATTCCGGAGCACGCATGGCAGCACATCAGCATGGATTTCATCGAGGGTTTACCAATTTCTTCCGGGAAGTCTGTCATTTTAGTGGTGGTGGACCGCTTGACGAAATTTAGCCATTTCATTGGATTAGCTCACCCATATACGGCTCAGACTGTGGCTGATGTCTTCCTTCAGAATATATACAGCTTGCATGGCATGCCCTCTTCAATTGTCTCAGACTGAGACAGTGTTCATCAGCTCTTTTTGGAAAGAACTGTTCACTGCTCTGGGTACTTCTTTGAACCTCAGCACCGCATACCATCCGCAGACGAACGGGCAGACTGAAAGGACAAATGCCTGTTTGGAGACGTACCTACGCTGCCTCACGGGTCATGCTCCAACAAAGTGGTCGAAATGGCTATATCTGGCTGAGTACTGGTTCAACACCAACTTTCATTCGAGCTTACATACGTCTCCTTTTCGAGCTCTCTATGGTACAACCCACCCTTACTAGCCCTGCCTCCCACTTAGGATCTTTCCATTCCTGAAGTGCACACCTATCTTCAACAGCGTCAAGAAATGCTCAACATTTTTAAGGAGAGGTTGCACAAAGCTCAGGAGAGGATGAAGCAGTTTGCAGACCGCCACCGCAGAGATAGAGTTTTTGCAATAAATGATTGGGTTTACCTTAAACTCCAACCTTATCGCCAAATTTCAGTGCAACTTTGACGAAATCTCAAGCTTTCATCAAAGTACTACGGCCCATTTCAAATTGTGGAAAGAATTGGGGAAGTGGCTTATAGATTAGACCTCCCTGCTGAATCAAAAATCCACCCAGTCTTTCACGTATCTCAACTAAAAAAAAAGTGGGTTCAGCTCACATTCCATCTCCAATCTTACCTCTAGTTGACAATGGAGGAAGCTTCATAGCAGAACCTGTGACGACCCGCCTCCCGCACTGTACAGATACTGTCCGCTTTGGGCTACCATCCGGCCCGCACGGCTTTAAAAGGCCTCTATACAATAGGGAGATAACCCTTCACATATAAAGATCATCATCCTTCCCTACCCAGGCGATGTGGGACTATGTTTCCCCTTGGTAGCTCGCCCAACTCCTCTTGGGATCCACGGGCCTGTTGGGCCTATTGGGCTCCAACCCTCACCCTCACCCTCCCCCTCAAGTCCGCCCACACAAGGGTCTCACAGTCCACCCCCCTTAAGGCCCAACGTCCTCGGCACACTTCCGGCTGGGTCAGGCTCTGATACCAAAATGTCACGCCCCAATTTTGATCAACCTAAATAAATAGATTGTCCAAAAACCAAGACATGACATGAACGCATAAAATGGTACAGTCATAAGGTGGAAAACAACTAATAAGTTTCCTCAATATTCTTCCTCTAAAGAGGTGGTCCACAAAAAAAAAAAAAAAAAATGAAAATTACAATAATCCATTCCCCAAATAAGTATCTGACAAAACTCAGCATTTATTTCCAAATCCTACATCTGATTACCTAGGAAATAATAATAAAAACTAAGAAATAAAATAAACGCGTCGACTCCTCAGTTATCGCCACGCAGCTATTCTCCTTCCTTACGCACCAATTAACCCTGATAGTTTTCTGGGACTACGCTCATTAGGAACGTACCCAAATTTGTAAAACAATACAAAATCTGGGTCAGTATAATCATACTGGTGTGAGCAAACTTACAATTCAAACAATTAAATATAAAAGTACAAAAATGCAAATTTCACCTTGAGGAAGACAGGTAGTTCTCATTCAAGATTTGAATGAGCGGTTAGTTTCTTCCCTCAAGGCTAACCTAGTACGAGCTAAAATAATCTCTACACAATTTAATGACATGCTCAATTAAATAGTTTTATTTAATTATTTGTTTTTGATTTCTAATCCTTGGCTCCTTTTTCCACAATCGCACTCTCCTCCTGTGCCGAACACACCTCACCCAAGTGTGCCTCCCTTGCCTTCGAAACCACTCGGAGCGTACATGTTCCAAGTGGGGTGCCACCTCGAGGAACATGTCATCACACCCGAAGTTCGATCCATGGCAAGCATTCTACACGTACAACCGAACTCACATGGAACGGTGTACTGATATGCAAGCAAGTCTGCATACCCATCATTCTATCACACGTATACAAGCAAGTCTGTATACAAAATTTTCTTTTCTTTTCACATTTTTTTTTTTTTCGGAGTTGTGGATAAAGAACATTTACCAAGTATTTTATTTGAGCCAATATTATTATTATTCTTAATTATTATTATTTTTCTTCAATCAATTAACAGTCCATCACATTCCCCTTACAATACCATATGCATAAAACCTTACTACAATTATACTACACAATTTAACCATGTCCACTGTTGCAACATGACATCAATTCTCCTCCACATATACCCACAAATTAACACTAATTTGTAAATGTCGATTATCAAGTACCAACGTATGTTGATTTGACATGGTGAAACAGTAAAAAAAAAAATCAATACTCATACACACATTTATGCATATAAATATCATGTATGCAGTAACCAAAAGTTTCTCAAAAACCGTGCACCTACCCATCCAAAATGATAATGACTCTCCCATGTTTTTTTTTGTTTTTATAAGCAAACAATGCTTTTTAACTCATTGAAATGGCCAACAGTGAAATTTTGCATTTCATTGTGATTGCAAGACCCACCAATGGATTTCACATGTTAAAACCAAGACACATCCAAGCCACATATTCTTGAGTTTTCTATATGTTAGGATTTCAAACTGTAAACTACACGTTATTTCAAAACGTCAATCAAACAAAAGTTTGTCAGACATCCTACGCACAAATGATTATTGTTTTTTTTTTTTTTTTAAAACCGTGTCAGGCGTCAAATGGCAATCAAATAAAATAAAAAAATTCATTTCAGATCACCGAAATGGAAACCCATACACACAAAACAAAACTAAAAACCTAAAAGAAAATCCCTCTTTCATCCTTTCTCTCTTCCATACGTAGGGATATGCAGTATATCTAATCAATGATATTACAAAAAAAGAAAACTAAACAAGAATAGAGTTGTACTCACCGATTTTTGGCAAAAATTTAAGGTTCCTCTTTTCAAGCTTCTCCCACTTTTCAACGCAGTTTTTTTTTTTTTTTTTTTTTTTTTTTTCTTCTTTTGTGTGTGTGTGCAAAGAGAAGAAAAATAAACTAGGGTTGTATCTTTAAAGGAATAATTTAGGGTTTCTTTGGCTAAACACACCCACCCTTTATCTCTTACCCACCACTAGCCTAACCTTAATTTGAAATTAAAAATTATAAACTATTATTACTTGTAATTATTATTAATTAATAATTACTACTAATAAATATTATTAACTTCTAAAATAATGCAAATATATTGGTAAGTGAATTTGGCGGGTATTACAATATACACACCTTAAAAGAATCTCGTCCCGAGATTCGGTAGGAAAAGGGTTAGGCGAATAATTCTGGGTGCATACGCTTTACTTTGTCCTCCAGCTCCCAGGTGACATCGTTCGCCTTTTCAGTGCAACTTTGACAAAATCTCAAGCTTTCATCAAAGTACTACGGCCCATTTCAAATTGTGGAAAGAATTGGGGAAGTGGCTTATAGATTAGACCTCCCTGCTGAATCAAAAATCCACCCAGTCTTTCACGTATCTCAACTAAAAAAAAAAGTGGGTTCAGCTCACATTCCATCTCCAATCTTACCTCTAGTTGACAATGGAGGAAGCTTCATAGCAGAACCAGTAGCTATTTTGGGTAGAAGACTGCTTCCTCGACATAACAGGGCCGTCACACAGGTCTTAGTGCACTGGTAAAACTCTATTGCCGACGCTGCCACTTGGGAGGACTGGCCATCAATTCAAGCTCGTTTTCCTTCCTTCATTCCTTGAGGACAAGGAAATTTTAGAGGAGTGGGCAGTGTCATGAGTTAGTTAAAACAAAGGTTCTGGCGGGAATTTTGAATCCAGAAATACAAAGCCAATAAAGGGCGGGAGTTTTAAATTATGTAAGAAGGGCAAAGTAGTAAAATGTTCTTCTAGAGTTAGTTAGTTAGTACATGTGTCATTTTGTAATTGGGCAGTAACCAAATTCTGTTACTTGCTCAGCCCTTAAAAGGGGACGAAACCCAAAACAGAGAGGGGAAGAAGAAGCTAGAAAGCTCAGGCTCAATCTCTGATTGGGAGTCCATTGTAGCCCTTTTACTGTAATTTCTGGCTTCTAAGCAATTGAATTCCTTTTAATCTTCTTTTGTCACTTGAAATCCTACCAATTGTGATCTCTAGCTTGTCATAACTTGACAGTCTTCAAAGAGATCTCCATTGCAGTTCTTCTTCAGCAAAACCCTAGAAATCTCTGCAACAAAAAGGTGATATCAAGCACCAAAACACAACAAAATCAAAACTTTTTAAGACCCCAGACCTCCAAATTTCCAACAACAATTTCACCGGTAGTATAAACCCTAATCTTGCTAGATTAGAGAATTTGCAGGTTATTGATCTGAGTGAGAACAACTTGTCTGGGTCAATCCCAGATGAGTTTTTCAAGCAATGTGGGCACTTGAGAGCTATTTCTTTCAATGTCAGATTTGTTTTTTTTTTTTTTTTTGCCCTTTTGATGCCCACGTGACTGGCACCTCGTAGGTGCACGTGCTTAGCACCATCCAGGTGAATCTCCAAGCAAAATTCCAGTGCATTTTAGAATTTTCGATTTCACTTTAAGTGTCGGGTCCATCTCATTTTTAATAGCTATGCACATCAGCACATGCACTCACTATCAATGCTGTCAAACAATATTATACTTGCTCCCTTTATGCTAGTGAGTTCAAAAAAAAAAAAAAAAAAAAAAGTGACTTGCCATTTAAAAGTGGTTGTGACTTATAATTAACTATCAGCATCACTCTAGTGCTTATAGAAATCATATTTATTTGTTTTATATAGAAGTAATCATAGTTTTTGTTATTTGTTTCAAAACCAAAATTTTGTGTAGTATATGTGCTCAATGATTAAATTAGTCAAAAAAAAAAAAAAATCAAGTATTCGGCAAAATTGAAATTTCATTTATGACGACTATTGCAAATCAATTTTTGATAAAATAATTTCATGCAACTCGCCAAGCACACCTGCAAAGTGAAATTTCAACAAATTAATTGCATGCATTTACGTTAGATTTGCAATGAACCAAACATGGCCCTAATTGCACACTCGAAATTCTTCCTTAATTAGAAAATGGAAGAGACTATTTTTTCACAATCAAAGCAAATTAGCTGTGGATTACCAAATCGTATTAGGTATCCACTAGTAAACTCTAAAATTAAACCATGACTAATCACATCTTTGTTGCTCATTTCTTCAACAGTTTGTCTCATTTTCATCTCCCCACTTCTCACAAACATATATACACATTATGAACCACAGTAAATAGTAAATACTAACCTTCAATTTCACTCCTAATAAAAGGATAAAAACTCTAAATCAGATGACTGGTAATTACTACTCACTAATCACATCACAGCCACGTGTCGCAATATCTTTGCATCTGAAGTGGGCCCTACAGTCTCCCCATTTGCAACTGTAATAGCACCACCATCAAATTTCAGTCCTCCTTGTCTACATCGCCGGCCCACGAGTCAGAACGCCTTCCTGATACGAACCGGTTCATCCCACCCAAACCGGGCGGTTCAAAAGTCGTCTCGCTCGTCTCTGCTTTTCGCTTCTCCGTTGTCATTGTCCTCCCCCTCGAGGGTGCTTTCGTAGATCTCTCATCCACATCACCACTTCTGCAACTGCACTGTAATTTCTTCTTCAAATTGGACCAAAATCCGGGTCTCTCCGGTTCAAAAGCACGAGATCCATTAGATCGGCACCGGTTTTTCCCTCTCTTGGACCGGACCCGACCTATACAAGAAACCTTGGGAGAGGACGGTTCACTCGACCAGTTCGAAGATCGATACCGTTTTGAGAAGAACCGGAACGTCAAAGGCTTACCTTTAGGCCGAACCTTGGAAACAACGAAACGAGCATCTTGAGGCTTAGGAAGTCCAATTATGGAGTTCTTTTGCGACTTCAAGTTCACAGAGAAGCGTTGCGAATTCGGGTTCGTTATTGAGTTTGTGCTGGTTCCCTTCTTTGAATCATTTCTATCATAGAAAACATTTCTATTAAACCATTCAAGTTCATCTTCCTTTTTAAGATAAAATGATTCCGCTGGGAAATCTTGATCATACTGATGTTGGGCCGAAGGTTCGATGACCGTCTCACATGCAATCTTTCGATCACATGCTGTACCATTACATAAGAACGTTTCTACTTGTTGCATCGTTACAAAGATGAGACGATGCGTCGAAAGATGAAAGAATATATGCAAGAAAATGAAGGTGTTAGGCAGGGTGTAGTTGGGGTGGAAAAGGAAGATGGGCAAGATGGCAAGAGTTTCAAGATTTCAGGTGTGGAAAATTCTCAACTTGTAAGTTTCAATTAAAAAGAGGGTTGGGACTAAGTGACAAACAGAGTACAAAGGGTGTGTGTGGTGCAACATGTTGGAATAATGACAACTAATATCAAGATTATTTTAAGTGTTGAAATAATAAAAATATGTGTTATACTATAAATATTGTGATCTACATAATTATTATCGATCACAAACACAAAACAGTGATTAGGTGATGAGCCAAATCTGAGATACTATGTCTTTGTTTCAATAGAAGATATGATTTTCTTTTTGTTTCAATTTTCTAAGAAATGACGATGAAACATTGTGTTATTAATGGTTTAATTTATTCCTACGGCAACCGTTTCGATTATATTTGCGTATACAAAATTTAATTCATTATTATATATATAAGCGGATCTCATGCCTTTTCTATGTTAGCATGTTTTCGTCATTCTTTCTGCACTTTTAATCTGTTAGCACATATTTAGTATACTGATAAAAAATACTAGGAAACCAAATCACACTTCCATCCTTTAATTAATTAAGACTTGGACATCAAAGAATTAAAATGTTATTATCCTCATAGTTTCCTGGAATTAGAACCATAAAAAGCTTAAAAAGATCATCGACGCCCTGCCATTCCATAGTTTGTCTTTATTTATTTTTTGTTTTCGTTTGTTTATTTATTTTTGTCCCGTAAAACTTGTGAGAACTAAGATTTCTAGTTAAAATTGTTTCATAAATTTTTGTTACTCAGTCCTCAATAGCTCTCATCCTTGGACAATTCTTCCTGTGGTTTTTCCAATATCAAACATTTTCCAGTGGCTGAAAACAATATTTTCTTGTAGACCTAGTAGTATCTATAAACCATTTTTACACCTGAATAGCGTCGTTTAACGAGTGACACTCAAGGAAATAAAACTACTTTTTAGCTTAGCTAGGAGGCAAGGGAAATGTATTCAATCTTGAATCTTATAGCCCAACATGAAAACAAGCCTAAGTTTTAGAGTTGTGTGGTGTTTTAATAAAGGAAATCTAAAATGTCTGATTGATAGATAATATCCAGAAGTTGACGTACTTTACAAGTTATCAAAGTCTACCAAGGATGTCAAACTTCAAAGCACGTTAAAAGATGAAAGAAAGTTTGGGCTGGCTTTATTAAGGTCTATGTAGTTAGGAGTGACTTTAGCCTAAGAAGACCGACCATGTTAACATTCAAAAACAACGACTGCTAGATAGACTAAAAGAGTGTCAAGCCATTGTTTTCTTTCCCAAAGTTTATCTATCACTAATCACATCTATCTACATCCAATAATGCTTCCAAGACAAGTGTCTCCATTTAATTGTACATTTCTTCCCAATTTGTTGAATCATTCAAAAGCAAGCTAGGAAAGGCTTTAAATAATATGAAAAATGAATCACTGACTTCAGACTGAATGGTTTTTTTTCTTTTCCTGAAAATTGACACAATAGGTTTGGTTAGTTTTTTTTTTTTTTTTTTTTGAAAAATAGATATATATATTTTTTTATTATGTAGATTTTCGTTGTTTATTTAGCAAGAAATCGATTCTTCATAACACTATTTTTCTACTACTCATGGAAATTTAAGTTCGAGAAAAATGCCTGAGAATCAAATTCATGAAAACGATTTCAATATTCATTTTTATTTTCTGTGCAACCAAACAAACCTTAGATGCAATAATCCTTGGAGTGTTAATGGAAAAATCTTCAATAATTTTTCAATGTCTCCGCCTCTTGATTATCAGGTGATCGATGGGTTCGGAGAACTAATATGAAAATTCTTCACTAATGGTTGAAGATCATTTTTTTCTTGGCCCATGTTAACATGTGATTTAGTGCATAAGGCAGTCCAAATTTTAGTTACACCAAAACTTCATTCGGTGGAAAGATGGTCCAAATTTTAGCTACACCAAAACTCCATTTAGTATTCCACATAGTGGGATGCTCCAAATTTTAGTTACCCCAAAACTTCTTTACATGGCTTACCCCAAATGAGCTAAACTAGCCACTAATCACGATGAAATTGCCGCCCAAAATGAAACAAAAAGGTTAAACAACTTTTTATTAATTAAATGGTGTTAAGCAACCCATTTTAACACAAATTGCTGAGTTGATAAGGAGTTTTAGTTAAGGATAAATTTGATGTTTATCCCTTGACATTGGTTCATTTTGTAAATTCAGTTTTGTCTTAATCCCTTGTTGTTAGTTGATTATCCATCCACCGTTATTTTGTGCATACGCTTTTTAGGAAGAATAAATGATAATGATAACAGAAAATGAGGTTGGAATATTGTATTGATATTAAAAAAAAAAATTCATTGAGAGTATTGGGAATGAATTTTGATGAATATGATGAGCTAATGGGGTATCAACTTGGTGATAGGTCTATGGCGAATGGAAACACAAATTTAGGATTGAAAACTGAACCGTCGATTCAATTTTTCACCTAAATTAAGACTCGAATCGATTGTGGTCGGTTTTAAATTTTCAAACTGAAACTAAACTTGTTAAAGAATAGAAGTCTACATATGTTACAAAATATGAGAGTATTACAGAATAAAAGTCTACCTATGTTACAAAATAGAAAAGTGTTACAGAATATAGATAAGAAACCATGTAAAGAATTGTATTGAAATATTATTGTTATTGTTTTATTGTAAAAAACATTGAATAGAATACAAATTTATATAGAGCTAACTTTGACATAACCTAATAGAGATAGGAAACCTAAGATTTCTATTCTGACTTTTCTAACCTATTTTGTAACATTTTTCTATTTTGTAACATAGGTAGACTTCTATTCTGTAATACTCTCCTATTTTGTAACATAGGTAGACTTCTATTCGTTAACAGAACCGACCATTAACAAAATCGATCCGAAAATCAAATCGATTCTAATTTATGCGAACCGTAACCGAACTGAACTGACATCGAACCAAAACCGAAATAAAACCGAATCGGCTGACTATTTTAAACATATTTATTATTTTTATATAAAATACTATTATCTATTATATATATTCGGTTGGTCCGATTTGATCGATTAAAATCACATAAAAATTGAAAATTGAATCAACCACTTTAATTTTTAATTTTTTAAAACCGAAACTGATTCGAACTGAATTAAAACCGAATCAATCGATTCGATTTTAATTGGTTCGGCTGATTTAATTGATTTTTTGTTCAACATTACACAGATTTAGGATTCAAACTCTTGAACAACATCTAAGATAAGAGGGGTTAAGAGGTTAAAAAAATAAAGGTGAATTCTAATTGCACATCTCGAAGGGGATGTGGGTTCCATCCCCCTCCCTCGCCCGTTTCCTCGCCAATTAGACAAGCCTAAAAATAAAATCAATATGATAGATTAAAAAAAGTTCATTGGGTGAACATAGTGGAAATCTCCACCTGTGGTGTAACAAATACAGGGAACCAAAAATTATAGGGAGCGAGGGGTGGTATAACCACCCATTTTTCTCAAAATAAGCGGAACCCGTCTAAATGTCGAGGAAACCAGCGAGGGACCCACAGGGGGGGGGAGAGAGCCGTTCATCTCCCCCAGGATGCGCCCTTGAATTTTCAATGCACAGATTCCGAATATTCAAGTGTGCATCTCGAAGGGATGGACGGCTCCCACCCCCCTGTGGGGTCCCTCGCTGGTTCCCTCGACAATTAGAATTTTTGAAATAAGCGCGTTGTCATTGAAATAAACGCTAACACTTATCTCGAAGAGGATGGGTACACCCATCCCTCACTCCCTAGAAAGTAGAAACTCCCTAGAAGGGCTGACAGGGCACACAGCAACTGCCACATTGTATCGAAATCTGAGCCGCATCGATCAGCTGGACCCACACAAAGATCCCATTTCATATCATCCTTTCCACGTGGCATGTTTTTACACATCATCACCAAAGGACACAACATTCAGTTTAAAATACACGCATTGTCTTTTCCGACCGTTGGGACCTCATTTAAAAATAATTACAGAATAGCCGTTAAAAAACATTCAAAAAGATAAAAACCACTTTTTCTCTCCACTCATCTTGGCAAAAGCAAAAAACTCACCAAAACAACATAAAAGAAATTCTTCTAACACACAGTTTCTCAATCAACCTTCCATGGGTTGCATTTCATCGAAACTGTTCAATAAGGAGTTGAAGAATGAGATCGCTGACCGTGCCATCGTCTACAATGCTAACTATGCGAACCATGTCGTCTCGCTCACTTCAAGCACCCTTGGGGTCCTCAAATTGGGTGAAGAACAAGCACAAGCACCAGCAATCAAAGATAAAGAACCCATTGTTACAGAGACAACAAAGAGATCTTCTTCTACTCCGCCGCGGAGATCAGTTCGTAGATCTCCTCCTCAGAAGGGTTTAGTAGTAGACCCAGAGGTGATCAATGCGTGGGAGTTAATGAGTGATCTTGAAGATGAAGGTGGGGTTGCAACTCCATTGAAGAAGAGCCCAAAATCTCAGGTACTTGGTGCATTGAATCCGTCGAAGTTTTTCAATTCTCCGAAGAGGCCTAGGAAGGTAATGGGCAAGGAGAATAAACGTCTGGGTGGAGGGAGGTTTACGCCGAGTCCGAGTCCAAGTCCGAAACAGGCAGTGAAACCCTTGGATTCTGCAGTGAAATCACAGCTTCGGAGTGTGCAGAGTGTGCCGGTTAAACGAGGGAGGTTTAGCCCAAGTCCGAGTCCAAATCAGGTGCTAAAACCCTTGGATTCGTCTTCGGTGGTCAAGTCACAGTATCGGAGAGTGCCCATTTTGAAACTGCCTGTTAGAAGTACTCCAGATGGATTTAAGAAGAATAGTTTTCAGGTTGATTCGAGGAGTTCGACGTCTAGGCGGAGTTTGAGTCCATTGTTTGATCCGAAACTTATAGAGTCTTTTGAGAGAGAACTTCAACTTGAGAGTGAAGAGATCAAGATAATGGTGTCTTCAACACGTACAAGGAATAAGAAGGGAGGGGATCCAGACTCAGTGCTCAAGTTGTTTGAGAGAAGGTGCCCATCGGCAGGGGAGAATAGAGTGGTTATCTACACAACCACATTGAGGGGGATCCGGAAAACGTTTGAGGATTGCAATGTGGTTCGTTCGATAATTGAGTCTCATCAAGTACACTTCTACGAGCGAGATGTTTCAATGGATTCCGGGTATAGAGAGGAGTTGAGGAAACTAATGGGAAGGAAGGATGTGAAGGTACCATTGTTGTTTGTGAAGGGAAGATTGGTTGGGGGAGCAGAGGAAGTGGTGAAGTTGGAAGAGGAGGGGAAATTGGATAAAATGTTCGATGGGATCCCCAGAGATATAGCCGCGGCGTGTGAAGGATGTGGTGGTTTGAGGTTTGTTATGTGTATGGAATGCAGTGGGAGTTGTAAGGTGTTGGATGAGGTAGAGATGAAGAAGGTTAAGTGTGAGAACTGCAATGAGAATGGATTGGTTCAGTGTCCTATTTGTTGTTAGTTGCTTCTCTGGGTGTTTGAATGAAATCTTAAGATTTCAATGTAGGGGAGAGGTTTGAAGGTTTGTTTTGGGTTCTAGTCTATCTCTCCTGTGTTTCCAGATGGAAAGCTTGTTTTCTGTGTGATTGTTTTAAGTTGCAACTTAGGTCTCCTCTACTATGGTTTGGTTTTCTTTTGTAATTTGGAAAATCAATATAGGTACTTATTTGTTTGTGAATCTTATACCTTTGATATGATTGAGATTGTTTCACGCATTTTCAGTGTATCGCATGTTCAGTATGTGAAGTCAACCTTTGTAATATAGATATGAACATGTAGGCACCGCGACCAATTTTTTTTTATCAGGTCTTTTGATGCCCTGTTTCAAATAGTCTTGGCACCTGAGCTTGGCAGTTTCCACTGCCTGTCCAGGGTTGAACTCTGGGGGACTTGACGGTGGCACTCGCTGATGTAGTTTTCATGTTCAGTCCTAAACAGAAAGGGAATGATTTGCAGGTCTAGAGAATGTGATCAAATGGTTCACTGATATGTATTTCATTGTCAACTTCATCAGAATGCGTAGCTGACAAAATGTTTCTGATCTTTCATTGCAATGTTTAGTTTAGGCTTGTTACTTTTTCAGTCAATGTCAATATGGAGATATTCGCAATATGCTAAAATAACCTTTCTTCCTGAATCATGTTCTATGTGCTTCAAAATAAAATTAGGCCTGCCTGATACTTGAAGGAATGCATCAAAACTTGCCTAACTGCACTTCTGTCAGAAAGTCTCCCAAACATCTTGGCGAACAATAGGCATTTCATTGAAACTCTGTAAGCTTAGTTAGGGCATGATATTTAGCATAGCGGGCAAAATCAGGTCTTGATTATCCTCATAAATCATGCAAATCCTGTATCTTTTGAAACAAGCAAAGCTTCTTAACATATAAGTTCTTAGTCAACCTGCAATCACTTGTGGCTTTTGAAAGAAATGAGCTTCTTCATCACAGATACCTTTAAGTGCTTGATTAACATTCATTTAGTACACTGAAGTTATTTATAAACTGAAAATGGTGGTCATTCAGAGACAATACCACCATGATTAATAATCTAGTAAATTATGGGTATTCCCTCAATACAAGAGCAGTGCAATTTTTGGTATACAAATACAAAGACCTAGAATGATATTGACTGAATAAAATCATTGACGATCAGAAATATCATCTTGATTGGAAGACAGAATACCAATCATGATTCTGTCAGAGCAGGCCAATACTCCTGTTGTAGGAAATCATGCTCCTACAAAGGTCGACAAAATTCAACATCAAAAACAGAAAACAATCTGCCTCCAATTAACGGATCCGGGGGCTCCTGTGCAGGTGTCTCAGCCATTGGATCACAATCTTACGGCTTATGCAGTCCACAGTCTTATGCTACCTCAAGTTATCTTTGATAAGGAAGATTTAGTCTCATATAGATTCCAAAAAGGGGAAATAAACTAAAAGGACAACAAGAGAATCGCTCCTTCAAGCCATGAGGTCGAAGGAGGAAAAACAAATAAATAATATATATTAATTACATCTCAATCTTGCAGCATTAAAAAGTACAAAACTTAGTCTTGCTATTCTATTTCGTACTTACAATCTTGCTTCTTCCAGTATAATACACACTCTACAGCAGTACAAGTGAATCATATAGTAAATTAGAAAGGGTAAGAATTTGATTTAATCATAAATTGTAAGATTCATAATTTTAATAAATATATATAACTAAATTAAAAAAATATCCATAAGTTGTACCCCAAAAAAAAAAAAAATTGAACATGTAAGAGTGCATTTTCATCAATTTCGAAGTTTTTAATAATATAAAATGTATTTTATGAAGATTTATAAGTAGAAAAGCATGGGATTTGTTAAGGGTTGCAAATAGCATCCCAATTGGGGTTTATTCTTCACTTCAGTCGATTGCACATAGTCACAGAAGAAGAAAGAATTGAATAACAAAAAGAAGAAAGAATAGGAGAAGATCGTATTAACCTGCTGATCAGTCGATATTCGTTGGTTGTTTCCACTTGGGGTTTCTTCTTCACTTTGGTCGATCGTAAAGAAGAAAGAAGAGGAGAAGAATATCGTACTAACCTGTTTCAACTAATCTGTCTGATCTGCTGGCAGTTGTTGTTGTCGACATCAAGACAAGACAAACTCTTCACTTCTTGTTGCTCGAATGGAAATAGCCCAAGACGAGTTGTTCTTCTGTGCTTCGATCTTCATCATGTCTCTGTTCGTATGAAAAAGCATGGTATAAGATTTTAATTTTGATTCTATTTACGAAAGCTAATGGGCATCTTTTGAGAAATGGAAGGTGTTTGTGAGGCTGTTGAAATTCAAACAGAAGATTAATAGCACTATTTCAAAAATTGAGAGCCCACTGACATTTTTGTCGTAGAATAAAGCACTTCTATGATCTTAAGGATCCTAGGTAGAACAGCGTGAGAATATAACTCTAATGGAAACTTTAGTTTCCACAGAGTCCAAAATGTGGGAAAAAAGGAAAAAAAAAAAAAAAAAAAAACTATCAGGAGAATGATTTCCACAATGCATGGGGGATAATTCCCATTATCCCATCCTATTCCTATCATGTAAAAAAAGGAGAAAAAAAAACAACCCATCTAATTGTTAGCCCGTCGTTGAGCCACTCTAATCCAGCCACAATGGTCTTGGCCATATTAGGAAGAACGAACTTGTCACGACTCGATCCACATAATACTATATTATTCGCTTTGGGCCTAAAGCTTGCATGGCTTTAAAACGCGTAGTATTTTGTAAATTCAAACTCGTAAATATATAGCACACCACCCTTCTACACTCAGGCAATGTGAGACTATGATCTCTTCTTTGTAGCTTACCAACCCTCTTGGGATTTATGGGCTCTTGGGCTTATCCCGCACCCTCCTCCTCAGGTCCGCCCATACAAGGGTAT
The DNA here is from genome assembly GCA_003290165.1 of Berberis thunbergii. Classification (NCBI taxonomy): domain Eukaryota; kingdom Viridiplantae; phylum Streptophyta; class Magnoliopsida; order Ranunculales; family Berberidaceae; genus Berberis; species Berberis thunbergii. The sequence continues at coordinate 198,963 of QNQO01009057.1, forward strand.
CACAGTCCTCCACCCCCTCGGGAACCCAACGTTCACATTGGCACACTTCTGGCTGGGTCAGACTTTGATACCATTATGTCACGACCCGATCCACAAAGTACTATATTGTCCACTTTGAGCTCAAGGCTCACATGACAAATTGTATCTCATCTAACAAAATATAAGTATAAAACTATCATATATGTAATCAATTACTTTTTTTTTAAATCAACAAAACAAACAAAGCATAAATTCATAGTACCAAAAAGAGAGTGATTGAGGCAGTCACATTACAAGAATTACAACAAGAGGGAACAAAATACCCAAACTCCAACTATTCTCTAAACAATCTTTCTCACTCAAAACACACACATGAAAAGGGTTATCTCTTAGCTTATCCCAAATAATTTCCCAATGCCAAACACATACTTGATGTCCTTAACACGAAAATTCTAGGGGTCAAGAGATGGGTGGAAGCCACCCATCCGCCTCGGGACGAGCGACATCGCGCATCTAGAGTTTGATGCGCTCATCTTGAGGCGGATGGGTGGTTACCACCCATCCCTCGCCCCTTTCCCTCGCTCCTTCCCTCGACCCCTAGCAAAGCCCGTCCTTATCATGATGTCTTTTCAACCAAAGGCCAACCAAGAGAACTCTAATCCATAACCCAATTAAGAAAACAAGAATTGGAAGGGATGGGAGTATTTGATTCGTTCCCAATGAGATTCCAAATTTGTCTAGAAGTAACAAATGATTATTTGACTCTTCCTCCACCTCACCGACGAGACTACACCTGTTACAATCCGTATACTCCAAAACAACTTTTGTAAGTCCAATTTTGAATTGACACCACAATCCCCTTCCAGAAAGATGAATTCGATTCTAATTTGGTTTCACCCCTGAAAACCTCATACAACCGATAAACAATCAATGATCTCAAGCATGTTATCGATACATGTTGAAAAAGTGTTGGCTTGAATAGTCCCACATGAAGTAAGAAAGAGTTGTCACAAAGGTTTATAAGGAGATGATTCACTCCCTAATGGCAATGAAGCCTTTTGGGAAAAACCTCACACCACCTAGGCCCAGATGATAAACAAAATGAAGAAGAGACTCCAATTTCAATCAGCTTATAAAAACACATTTTGTATAAGATACAATCATTCCTTCAATTGCACATTTATCGTAAAATAAACTCCCTGTTGACAAAAATTCAATCATTTATTCAAACATCAAAACACAAGTCAAGAAAATAATTTTGACAATCATCAAAACTAATACCTTTATATTCTTTAGGTTTTATGAATCGAAGACGAAGCGGCAGCAACAACATTCTCCTCCTCTTCAACAAACAATCATTCATTCAATCAATTTGCACATTTATCACAAAGTAAACTCCCTATTGACAAAAATTCAATCATTTATTCAAACATCAAAACACAAGTCAAGAAAATAATTTTGACAATCATCAAAACTAATACCTTTATATTCTTTAGGTTTTATGAATTGAAGACGAAGCAGTAGCAGCAACATTCTCTTCCTCTTCAACAAGCTTCCGAAGTCTCTCCTGAAGAAGCCGAACTCTACTCTCAGTATTGCGAAGCTTCCTCCATTTGTAAGTCGTCCACAAGGCGAGGCCTCCGTATACGAAGATATACGAAGCCCATACGTAGGGATACGTCTCGGCGTGCTCTTTCATCTTCCCGTATTGCTCTTCCACCTTCTCTCTCAACTTCATAGGCTGTTGCTGCTGTGTCCAATCTAGTTCATCTTCCGACGCCATTTTTGAATATATTTTTTGGTGAAGAAGAGAAAATTCGTGATGAAGGAAATGTGAAAGGGGTTTTGAAAGGGTTTACGGCAGGGGTGGGCACAGGATGGGATGGGACGAGATAGACTCATTTCTATCCCATATCGTTCATTCAGGATCGGGACGGGATGGGGAAAATCTCATCCCGACCTTGTCCCATCTCAAACGGGATCGGGACGGGACGAGATGAACATGTACTAAATAGTCCAATAAAAAATAACAAAAGTTTTATCTTACATTACTCACGCACCAATAATGTCAAATTTATATACATATAACTTACATCATAAATAATAATAGATATTAATTAAATAAATATTAAAAAAAAATTTCGAAGACAAATAAATATTAAATTTTATTTTGAATTAATGATACAATTTATTTAGATTTCATATAGAATTTTATCTTACATTGATTTAATTTCAATACATCCTAAATTATAATTTAGGGAAAAGTCAAAGTGGGGTTGAAGCTTGAAGAGAAAGATCTATTGTTTTTGGTTTGCTATTGCTAAAATCACTGCCAACTTTATTTAGGAAAGCCAACTTAAAATTCTCCATATATATTTTTAATTTTAAGTTTTATTATTTAATTAAATTTTAAAATTTTGGTCAGATTTTTAAAAGACCATGTGATTTGAAAAAAATGCCATGAACATAGGTATCACATTCCTTGTCACTCTTGGAAAGGATGTGATTCATAAGAGTCTCATATTGCTTGTGATAGATATTGAGAGTGGATGTGTTGCAAATAAGAGCCTTGATCATGGATGTAGTTTGTATTTTTAAGTTTCAACACTGCCTAAAAAAAAAAAAAAACATAACAATACTAATGATGGCAGGATCTAACAAGAAAAACTTGAATCTCCCTAGAGCCATTGAATATATATATATATATATATATAATTTTTTTATAATGTTTAGAGGGGCACTCTATTGATTTGGAACCTCAATATTAGGGGTGGGCACGGTCCGGATCGGTTTCAAATTTGGAGGAACCTAACTCGAACCGTTTAAAAATAACGGATCCGGTCCGGATCCCCTCATTTTGAATATTGGAACCGAACCTAACTCGAACCGTTTGAAACAGTCCGGTTCCTACGGTTCTAAATCACAGATAGAATGGAATCTAATAACAGGTTTCTCTGCTTCTTTAAATATGAATAAATGATATTTATTTTCTGTTAAATGACCAAACTTGACAATGATATTTCTTCACTCGCACTACATCCTTGTATTTTGTACTTTTTTGTTGTATATCATGATCATACAATGTATCTCGAAAGCAAGAAAGAAAATTATTTCTAACACACTGCTTGCACAGCTAGGCTCCTAGTAATGTTGCCACACTTGCTTGACCCAAAGGTTCCTTCTGACACATCAATGGAACAACTTTGTTGCCCAACGCAAGCCTACAGAAATCAAAACGATGAAAACAGTGAGTTCTGATCATTTTTCAGGGGCAGATGTACCTTAACGAGAAATTGAAGATAAACTTGTTTATGATGAGTAAGAAGTGTAGCATATTCATGACTTTGTTGGTTACCTTCTGCACCACTGATAAGCTGTCGTCTGCTTCACATGTGCCTTGTTTGAAAGATCCACAAGTTCCCTGTGGGTCTCCGAAGCTAGCAAATTGGATGGATGAGATGCTCTGAGTGCCTTGGCAAGAAAACTGCAATGTGTTACCCTCATTGGTGTTGGCACATATAGTTCCTATAGTGACAATTTGGAAGTTCACTTGTGAAGAATCACCGTCGAGTTCCTCAAATAGGACCAATGTGTCAACACCAATGAGGACCCTCAATCATGGCCACTACTTCACCTTTGTTTTCAGCTACTACCTGCATGGTTTTCAAGAAAATGTGTCACAGCAATGATTAGAAACTGAAACATAGAACAGTAGCAAGAAAGTAACAGGTTTGAATGTAGGTACCGAAAGACAAAAAAAACAAGGAAAAGGCATGATGGATAAGCAATCTAATTTTCTCACAAATAAAATCAAGATAAACATGTATGTTATAGTATATTGTTTGCCAACGAAAATTAAGATAAATGTTATATAGAACCAACAAATTAACTGTTAGCATGTGTCCATTCTCTATCCAATTATAAGTATAGAGACGTTTTGTTGATACATTTGTTGAATTTATACCTCAAGCAATACATACTCTTCCACATAACCCAACCTAGACATCTAGCTTACTGATGAATGCTGACCTGCCTTGTAAACAACTGCAGCTTGTTGGCCCATGTATTCTCATAAATGATCACCACTCTTCGTTTAGCTAATATTGCAAAAAGTGCATAACAAACTTATCTTAAGCATACTCTGCTAAGAAAGACCCCAACTACGAAGAAATATTGTAGATCAATTGATTCATGTTAGAGTTTGATGGACTATTCCCAGCCATCATGAGTCAATTTATCACATCAGAGGACTAACATATCAATGAATGAACTTGAATAGATAATATAAGTTATCTTCTACTTCCTATAGATATGTAATTGTCATCCTTAGATACCTTATAGGTCCACTGATTTGTTGACAAGTCCTGCGAGACATTTCCAGCATTTGAACTTCCAAGTAACTTAACTGGACCACCTACTATTCCAAATACTGCTTTGTCATAATGTGCGCCATAGTTCTGTTCAACCAAAAGATAGTATGGAAAGTTAAAATTCTGCTATAATGAACCATAACATGATATTCTGTCAAGAAATGGCAAATACCGGAAGGCCAATTGTGGCACTAAGCAATGCTATATAATTGCAACAAGGACAAACTCCACACAGCTTTATGTACCTGCAAGCAACAACAAATCTAATAACCAACATAAACACAAAAACAAACCAGTGGGTATGCAATAATGATCTCACACAAACAATTAGACAGGGAACAAATCTCACTAATTTTTTTCTTCAGATCTAACCATCAAACCCAACCTTTAATGTTGTATGGATAAGTAAACGGGCATCTAATCCCAATTAGAGAGGCTAAGGCCAAGGCCAGTTTTTGTTACAGTACAGAGGAAGAAGAGACTGAATCTTGGCTTTTCTTTTTTGTGCTTCAGAACTGATCTGATCCCTCCCTCACTAAATACAACAACAATAAAGCTAAAAAAGAGCAGCATTATCAGTGTCAGGGTTCTTATGCAAATTTAAGATGATTAACCCAGCCTAGATAGCAACCAAACCATTTTTCCATTCAATTCATTTCTGATTCTCCCTTCATACAAAAAAAAGAAAAAAAAAAAAGAATGAGGCAGAGTTCAGACGAACTTGAATGAGCAATCTGAGATCAGTTATTCAAGAAACCAGTTCCTTCTTCTTCTACAGATCAGTTCTTCAAGAAATCAGAGCATACTGGAGAGGATGCGGGTTGTGCGGCTACAGAAAAGAGAGGGGAAGAGAAGAATACCAGAGAGGAGAGGAAATCAATACAAAATGTGATTGAGAAGAAAACGAACCTGATTGAGAAATCAGTGAGGAGAAGAATATCACGAATCTCTTACCTTCTTTAGCGGCCGTTAGAAGAGGATGCGAGAGAGGGAAGCGGCCTGCGGTGCAGGGGAGGCTGCCTGCAGGAATTCACTGCTCACTTCTCTTCTCCTCTAAAGACTTGAATAATGAAGAGTAAAGAGTAAAGTCGTAAAGAGTCTTAGACTCTTAGTTGAGTTACTTAGTTCCATCATTAGGTTTTTACAACTAATCTGATTTGAAACGGGTCCAACCCGACCCGTTTCATTTTTAAAAATAGGAACCGGGACTAGACCATTTTATAACGGACCCGGACCGATCCGAACCGTATCTAAAAACTCATAATTAAAATTCGGACCGTTTAGAGCAAAACGGTCCGATTCGATTTGAACCCACGGATCGTTGATCCGTTTGCCCATCCCTACTCAATACATGATATGTGCCAAGTTAGCCTGCTCTTAAGCAGGCACGGATCTAGGGGTGCCCCCACTGACTTTTGATTTATTGATTTTGATTTTTTTTTTAATTTGTTGATCCTGCGACGCCAATGACTCCATTTTGCTCCACCCCTTCCTTTATCCCTTTGTTCTCTGCGATGTCAACGACCCCGCCCTGCCCCCCTATTTCTTCTTTTCTACTCCCTCTATTTGTTTACTATGAGATCAACAACCGCTCCGCCTCCTTCTTTTGTCTGCTTTGAGGAAGAAGAAGATTTTTTTAAGTATTTTCTCAAGATGAATTCGTATATTGAGGTCTAGTTTTGTATTTTATTTATAGGATTTTTCTGGAGATACATGAAATTTTTGACCCATTAGTTTTTTCCTTGAGATACATGTTTTTATCTCATATGTAGGTTATTATTTGATGGACATTTTGATAATCAACATGAGCCTTTTGACAGCCAATGTATGTTGACTGTTAGTCATAAGGGATAATGCAATTAATAGTGATTAATGTTGGGGGTATCATATAATAGTGTTTTTAAATCGTTGTATGCACTATCTTTCGAAGAGCTTATCTCCAGTAATGTTGTTGCTTGAAGAAAACGTTTTTGGTTTTTCAAAGGCTAGTGGTGGATTTCGGTCTCTGGAGTCTCTGAACGAAAATGCTTTGGGTTTTCCAAAGGTTGAATGTGGATCTTTGTTTCTGGAGTCTCTGAATGTTTTGACATTTGCACTGATCATGCAAAGTGATAGTTGTTGTTATGCGTGGTCATCTATTATAGGTAGGCACGTAGTTGATCTGATGTCTCATAATTTCTTCTCACATCGCGGAGTAGTATAGATTCTCTACCAAGGGAGATGCCTTGGTGTTACACCGTACCACTTGTGCCTTCGTATGCTCGGCTTCTGATACTGACCAATGTTGATCGAAGCGTTGGTCGATGTGTGATGTTTTCAGGAGTGGTATATCTCAGTCACTCCTGGTGTCGCACATGGGAAAAGTGGCCTATCTTGATAGCACTGTGAGACCGTGATTGTGTCGCTACTTGTAGCCATCCTCATCTGCCTTCTTCCAAGCTGTTTGAGGAAGTTGGAAAGGGGATGGGATGTCTCTTAAGAAAATCAACAGCTCGTTGTGAGGTTTACAACATTTTCGTACAACACACTTTCCTAGAGTGATTTGACAGAGCAATCTGACTGCTCTGACCTTTCAATCCCCTTTTACACCTCGTCTTTATCTTGGGAAGGGGTCGAGCGAATTCTGTTTTTTATTGTCATTCACAGATTGCTAGCATCGGAGGGTCTGCAAGTTTTCTTTGGATGCTTCTCGTAGTAGAATTGTCTAAACGAGTCTTTTACTTCATGTCGCACTATATACAAATGTTTGTAGTATGTAGTCTTTTGTATCTGCCTCAAGTTGCTTGTTGTTACATCTTTCCAATAATCAATAAAGTTTTTTTTTGTAATTCTTTTTTTATTTCTTAAATGATTGCAAATCACATAAGTCTTTTAAGAACTAAAACTCAATATTGACTATGGAAAGGGAAACAAATGACTTAAAACAAACTAATTGTCGATGGAGAGAATATGATCCTGACCTTGAAGTGAGTTCGGGTTGCTCTCGCGGATCATTTAGCGGACTGTTGAGACGTTACATAGGTTACTGAATAGTAAATCTTATAGAGGGGCGGATCTCCGCGTCGACAGAATGTCGGGGGATGTGTTTTTGCTTGCCATGGCCTTTTCGTCTCGCTGGGTGAAAGAGCTTATTGCTCCTGTACCGCTTGAAAGTGATGTCTCTACCGTTGTTTGGCAAGGCACTAGGTCAGGCTGCTTTGCTGGATGTAGCTTAATTTGGGAGCATTCTATATGTTTCATTGCGGCTTAATGACAGCCTCGTGCCCTAAGTTGATCTCCACGTATTGTTTCTTCGGAGTGGTTAGCAATATTCATAACAAACTAGTGAAGGGTGAAGACCACTGCTTCCATCCGGTGGAGCCATGGTCTTCCTAGGATGGGATTGTAGGATAATGGTGCGTCTACCACCATGAAGTCCATAAATAGGACCTTCCACAGTTGCGGTTCTCCTGCCACCGTAACTAACTTTATCTTTCCGATGGGTAAGCATTTCTCCCCACTGAATCAGATCAGCAGGTTTTCTGAAGACGTCAACTTTTTTTCCTTGAGGTCCATGTTGCGGAACGTGTTGTATAACAGAACGTTGAATGAGCTTCCTGTGTCCACTAGAACTCTCTTCACCTCCCACTTTGCGATGGAAACCGAGATGACTAGGGCGTCGTTGTGTGGCGCTCGGACTCCATCGAGGTCCTTGTCCGTAAAGGTCAAGGTAGGAATGGGGCTCTGCACTCTTGAGTACCAAATGCATTTGTCCTCACCCGCGGTTGTGTCCGCATATCTAGTAGAGTCTGCTTGCGGGACCTGTAAGACTGGTCTTCATTCGGTCTAACTCCATGAAGGATGTATATTATCCCCAGAGTTTCATTCTCTATTTCTTTAACTAACGCCCCCTATCCTTGGTTTGTTATGATCGTTTTTCATATTTTAGGAAGTCTTTCAGTTTGCCTCTGCGGATTCAGTACTCGACCTCATACCTCAGACTCTTGCAGTCATTGGTGTCGTGGCCGCCCTCCTTGTGGTACACGCAGTACTTGCTGTTGTCACGCTTAGAGAGGTCTCCGCTTGTCTTCGAGGACCACTTCAGTTCCTCCCAGCCTTTCATGGAGTTTAGTATGTCTAACAGGCTAGCATTTAGGGGTGTCACAATTCTAGATCCAATGTAGTAGGATGATTTCTCCGACCTGTTGTCACTGCGCTTCTTTTTGCTTCGTTCCTCATCCTCGCACCAATTTCTCTCGTTCTTGTCCCTAGAAGTGGAGAGGTTCTTCTCGCCTTCGGCTTCCCTTTTAATGGTCATCGACTCCTCCAGGGTGATGTGTCTCCGGACGCTCTTGAGGAGCTTCGTCATGTCCAGAGGGGGCTCCAGAGTGAGGTCCTCGTAGAGCTTTCCCTCTTTGAGGCCCGCAGTGAAGGCCGTCACGGTTGTATCGTCGCTATACCCGTCGACGAGGGTCAGCTCGTTGTTGAAGCTCGTAACATACTCTCGGAGTGTCTCGCCGGACCTCTGCTTTAGGGAGAGTAAGTAGTGCAGACCTTTTCGGAAACACTAGCTCCTGACGAAACGCGTCAGGAATTCCTTTGCCAGTGTTTTGAAAGAGTCGATCAACTTCGGCGGAAGGCTGTGGAACCATGTCAGTGCTAAGCTTTTCAGAATATTGGGAAAGGTTCTGCACATGACGGACTCGGATCCTTCTTTGAGGGTCATTACGTGCTGGTAATGGCGTAGGTGGTCAAAAGGATCGGTGGTTTCCATCAAAGGAGTCGAGCTTCGGGGGAGTGAACTTCTTCGAAAGGGTCTCATTCATGATCCGGTCCACAAATGGTGGGACAGAGACTCGGTATAGTATGTCCGGGTCGTGCACCCCTCTACGGAGAGGGCTTCCAGGGCTGAGCCTCTTTGTCCTGGCGATGGGCTCAGCGTCAGCAAGGCAGCCTACCCTAGTCCAATGAGAACTGGTTGGGGCTTGGCTTTCTTGTGCTTGCTCCTTGCCATCCTTCGAAAATGGAGACCCGTGATGCTCCTGGTCTCCATTGGCAGGTAGTGGATTTGGTCGCGTGATAGCCTCCACCGCCTTGACTGTCTGCTGTATTTGAGATGTCAACCTATCGATTCGGGGGTCCGCTATTGCCGTCGTCGGTGTGGGGGCTTGAGTTTGTAGCCTATGTATGAACGGAGCCGCTGAAAGCAGCGGTGCTACACCAACCAGAACGTTTGATGTGTCCCCCTGTTCTTCGTTGTTGCGTGACCTAGTGGTCACCATCTCTTTGGATTTTAAAAGGAGGCGGCGCTAATGAAAAGTTAAGAACTTTGTCGTCCCCATGGACAACGCCAAACTCATGCAGTCGTTTTTTGCTCCCTCCTTTGACCTAATTCCTGCTGACCAACACAAGTAACGCACGTGAGCCACAGACCACCGTTGTTGTGGCCAATGCTAAAGTCAAACAAGGATCTGAGGAAGGTGTAATGCTGTAACAAGGAATTTGCAGAGTACATTAGCTTACCAACCTCGTGTCCAATTTATAGTGCAAGGAATCCTAGTTCTACCAAACCATCGTAGGCGTAGTTCAGGAAAGAGATCTTCGTGAAGATCCTTCTTTAATTAGGAGTCGTGTTGTATGAGGAAAGTTTCATGTTAGCCTTGGGCTCCTAGATACGCGGGAGATAGTTCCCAATGCGAGAGCAATCTGTAAAAGGAAGATTCATAGTGTGGAATGTACTCTAGCATTTGTTTCTTACTTGGAAGCAGAGAGCAGCTGTAGTTGCCCGTTCGAAGCTGATCCTCGAGATACTTGCCTTAGTAGGACTTACAGGTATTGAGAATAGTTGTGAGACGTGTTGGCTAGCATGCTGTGAGAGTTCGGGTCCACCTGGTGGACTGAATTGAGCGAGCTTAGAACCGCTTGGGCTGGATCAGTGTTAGACTGACGTTGAGACATGTAATTCCTCGAGATCATCATGACACGTGTATGGCTCAGGGATGTGACCATTATTATGTATCATCGATTATATAGTTGTGAAAATTTTGTTTACTTGAGTACTAAGTTTTTATTAATTAGCAAGCCAATGTGACAGTGACCCAGCAGTGGACTTATGGCAAATGAAATCACAAGTCTAGGGTTACAATAAATCAATTATTTACTTATTTTTTATTGCTTTTTTTCCAAAGATTTTGGTTGAAGTTTTACAAAATCTTTAGAAGAAAGGCATGGCCTTACCACATTATTAAATAAATTAGATTAAAAACTTAAATGCAAACAAATGGGAAGGAAGGAACCACCACCTTTTAAAATTCAAAGCCTCATCTTTAGATGCAAATTAACCCACGCCAGGAATAAAAACCAAAACGAGGTTTCTGTGTAAAAGGCTAAGGAACCACTGTCCAGCGCTGTCCAGCACCTACAACCACCGATTTTCCAACAACCACAACCTCATGCCAGTGAGGGACAATGAGTTATCACCCACGGCGACTCCTTCCTCTTCTATTCCGAAATGAGTGACTGATTCCAAAGGTTTTTTTAAAAGCACACCTTTAAAAAGGAGGGGGAAAAAAGTCCGTCATAATGTGCATATAGTACAGTTTCAATAATCCGTTTGACATACTGAACAGATAACACAACCCTAAGTCACTGGACAGAACTATGCATTTGCTTTCATTACACGCTAGTTTGCATGGAATCCAACTCCATGAAATGTAATGGAATCAATGAGGAGCATATACAAGTAGGATGGCATTCTGAATCCCAGTCAGGTGGACTTGAATTACTGCTCACAAGTCATAGGTATCCCATAAAACAAAACTTGTGAAGGTCCTGTATATTTTGACCATGATGACAAACAAGATGGGACTCCACTTGATGAAATTGGACTCTATGCAATGCCCGGAATCAAGATGGAAACCTAATTAGCTTACGGAAATGAGCAGTGTCTATAAATAAATATATATAGAGTAACCCAACTAAGCCAACTCTTAATATATATTCAAGGTCACTTAAAGACAAGTTGCTTCTGTTGTACAGGTAGAACCTTTCAAATAAGCCCCCTAAAATTGTGCAGAAACAACAAGATACTCTTTATGAATCAGAAATATCAATAAGGGCGGTATCTGCGTCCGCGGCCACTGTCACTACTGTTGCTGTATCTTCCTCCGCTTGAACCACCACTCCTGCCAAGCCTTTGCTGAGGTGGTGTTTGTGGCATTGCTCCAGGTTGTTGTCTGGAAGACATGAAGAAAAACAAATACTATACTTCACTACTGAATACAGAGAAAGATATGGAGAAAAATAAATACTCTTACTTCATTACTGAATACAGAGAAAGACGTGCTTGGATAATATTTCTAGTGTAATCCAGGCCCATAAAGTATAGGCCTACTTTTGACTTTGGAGTCCATTTGGTTTATCGTAATTGAGTTTGTGGTCCATTTTAAAAACTATTTCAGTTTGAGGTCCAAAATAACATGGTTAATCCAGTTGACTCACTTTAACCAACCTATAACAAAAATATCTTTACAAAATGGACCCCAAGTGCAATTATGATAAATCAAATGGACCCCAAAATCAAAATAACCCTTAGTTTTTAACATCTATAAGTTGGTCAACACGAGTCATCTTATTTTGGACCCAAACTCGATTACAATAGACGAAATGAACTGAAAAGTCAAAATAACCCTAAACTATATTGAAGATCGACATATTAAAACTTCCCCGAATAGCTAAACACAAGCTTAGAAAGTGTATATAATTATTTTCCTAATTACTTAACAGATGATACCTTGAAATTTTTTCAAGATATCCTGAAGGGCGAAGGCAACTTCCCCATTGTCTTTATATTCTAAATCCTCTTAGATCGGTTTTTACAAAATAGGAAAAAAGTACTTCTCAGCATAAATATGTATTAGTGGGAGCATATAATATCATTCTATTGGTCGGAAATGAGGATTTACAAAGGTGTTGTCAATTAGTTAAAGAGCCGTAGAAGGAGAGTCTAGGGACCAAGGATGACTGGCAATGGACTCAGTTTGGTCTGGTTGTTTGGTAGCTAGATAATTTAGAAGCTTAGAGACCTCTTCTCTTACTATTCTCTTTGTTATACATTGTCAAAGGTAGATATGAGAAGATTCTCAATTTTCAAGCATAGTGTGGCACATGAGAGCAGCCATAAGGGCATCTACTAGACTTGTCCAAAATTTTGCCAAGGTCACATGTGCGTAATGGAGTCACCCTATAGTTTGTGCGCAAATCCTAAGCTTGCGCCATCCCTCGCCTTTAGTCAAATTCTTCTTATTGCCATGTTATCCAGTTATGTGTTGTGTAATCTTCTCTCACAGAGACATACTGAGGCCATCATCTTAGTTTGCTTTAGATCCTTTACAAAAGACTGATACAGACAATGGCAGTTAAAAACCCAACAATAAAGACTAATTGATATAAAGTTAACTCACAGGACATAGCCAATTCTTCCATCAGGCAAAAGCATTGGTGTCATTGCCACACTAGCAGGAGAGGGTCCTTGACCATAGATCATTGGCTGCAAAGCATGAATCCACAGCAGTGTTATAAACATACGGCAGCAATAGAAGCATGAAAAATGACTATTCAGTCAGACACCCCAGGCAGAAGACATAAAACTTTGGGGTGTGTTTGATTTATTTAATTATTTTTTTCTCCATGGAAATCTATAAATATAGTGGAGATGAGACACTAGGGGAGAAAAGTTCTCATCCCATGATGTTGAAGGTTTTTCCATGGACCTTGGGAGAAGATATGTGGTGGAAAGTCACAAATGCCATGCCCATCCACCCCTCATCTCTACCACTATGGTTTAACTATTTTTGTGGTTTTCCATGGAAAAAGAAATAAAAATATACATATCCTCTGTAATTTTCAAACAACATTTGAAAAGCACAACTGTCACAAAATATAAAACAGAATCATGAATCTGCATTCGGAGAACAGAATAAAGAAAGAACGAAGGAAATTGGAATTGAAGCATGAAAAACATCTACGAAGAAATTCGTCTCAGAAAGTGTCATAAAGCAAAAAGGCCTTTGACAGTCATAATTGTAATTGTTCAGATCCTAGTTTTCCTGTAACAAAACTAGTGAAATGATGGAAGGATTAATGTACATCACGGCATATGTAAGCTCACAATCAACCTAATTTACTTGCTAATCCAAAAAACCAAGAGAAATAGAGATCAGGGATGACTTAAAAAACACGGGAAAAAGCGCATCTCACCGGTGCAAAGCCAGCAGCACCGTACCCTGCACCTAAACCACCATAGGCACCTCCAACTGCTCCATATCCCATACGAGGTGGATAGCTTGGGAGCAATGCCGGCTTATGTGCTGATCCATCAGCTTTTGAATCATTCTGGGGCTTGGCAAGGGAACACTCCAAAACTTGACCTGGCAATAAAAGTGAACCCCGTCAACTTCATCAAACAGAACTTTCCATCCTGAAGGAAGAAAAACTATGCAAAACTCTTTAAGCGAGGACAGTTTTCAAAATAAATGCACACATCATGGGGCTAAATGCTGCACCAAAACATGGAAATACTTTTTTTTTTTAAATAAGGAAGAAATATTAGTCAAGGAAGAAAAGGGTAAATGAGAGAGTGGTCTACAAGAAAAGTATAAAATGAAGAGAAAATTTTGTTTTTGGTGAAGGAAAGCAATTAGGAGTACCATCTAATTCATATTTCTCAGTGTTCTTGAGTGCTTTCAAAGCACTTGACCTCTCTGTAAAGTGTACAAAACCAAATCTGTTTTTTTCTTGCCCAGGCTTTGCAGCTGGCAATACGACTTTTGAAATATCTCCATGATGTCGAAAGAGCTTCCTCAACTGATCTTGAGTTACATTTTTTGGCAAATTCTTCACATAGACTGCTTTCACCTGTCAAAAAATAGTCGCGGCATAAAAACTTCAAGTTCAGATGAGAGAAATCTACTCAATAGTCCATCCAATAACCAAATTTTCCGAAATCATATGTTAGATTTGATCAAAAGATGCATTGTACTTGTATCACATGTACAGGGAAAAAGGGTACGAAATAGAAAATGGCATTCTTGTCAAATCAAGGTAATAAATAATAAATACAATCAACTGTTGGTTCCAACTTTTGGCACGATTCAGTATTACTATTTTCAATGTTTTATTAAATTTAACAAATTGGAAAATGGTACTGTCAACAATGTGCTTTCCATTTGAGTCACTCCATTAGACTGTACCAATCACATTTACAATACAGCCACTCACTGTGGAGACATGCAGACAGTTATATACCATCTCACTAGCAACATAAATTAACCAAAAATGCCGGGGGAAAAGTGAAAGAAGAACCTGTGAAGAAGCAGAAGAATCTGCATTTTTGGGGTCAGCCCAGCTAACAGTTGGAGCTTGATCGTCAAGCTTGAATTCAGGGTTTGACATTTTCTGCCTTGAATATTCAGCACATGCATGGTTATAGTACTCAATGAAAGCAAAGCCACGGTTGCGTTTGGAATTATATGGATCCTGTAGAAATAAATAAATAAACGCACAGAAGAAACCACCAATAGAAACATGATTAAAAGCAACATTTTTTACATATTAAAGTTCAAAATAATAACAAAACAGTCTCTCCCAACCTTTAGCCTATAATTTGTTTTGTATAATCAACAAATGTCACTTTATTTTTTTACCCTAAAACACCATCTTAAGCAGTTTTAAAATAACTCTTCACCAACTAGATTAAAAATACAAGTAGTTTTTTGTTAATGCTGGACGTTTTGCATAAAACGACAATAGAAGTCAGACTATTTGATTGGAAATACACTTACAGGAAAACTGTTTGACGCTATTCTATGTGGAAATGACTTAAAATAAACATTTTCTTAACAGAGATGCTAATATATGATTAGCAATACATATAGTATTACTTTTGTATAGGTTTACAATAAGATCTGCAATACTTTTATTTTTGTAGTGAAAATAAACGTTCCATATGGGTTTACAGAAGAATAGCAATACCCTTTTTTTTCCACTTTTCGGGGAAAACAATAAACTAACAGGTGAAAATCTTTAGTGAGTCACTAAAAGAGACCATTATAATGCCTAAAACTAACCACTTTGAGTTTGTCGGATTCTAAATGTATAAAGACTATCAAACACGGTTAGGTCTCAACCTTCAAAAGTTCCACAGCAATAACTCCAGGACCAATCTCAGTCACAATCTTCCTCAGATCAGCCTCTACCCAGCTTCTAGGAACATTTCCAATAAACAGTTTATGTTTTGCTTGAGACGTCGAACACTTAATCATTTTTCCCTGCAAAAGTTCATAGACAGCACAATTGTCAAAGTGGTAGAACATATAGAATATAGAAATGGTCACTATTATATAGTGAGGACTAACAAATGAATAATATATACAGGATAAGCAAAAATTTACCAATACCTGAAATTTTTATTGTTCAGCTCTTTAATAGCCTTAGCAGCTAATTCTTTTGTTTTGAAAGTCACAAATGCATAACCCTTGTTCTCTTTTGCATCTTTGCCTTTCATCAATCTAACCTGCTCTTACAAAAATGCAAAGATTAAAACAGTTATAATCGCCATTGGTGAACAAGTAACTAAGAAAACTAAAAATAGACTGTACCTCAGTCACTTCTCCAACTGACTCACAAAATCTCCTCAAATCCTTTTCAGAAGTATCATGCTTAATACCACCAATATAAACCTCGGAACCATGAGGAGGGAGGGCAAGAAGCTCAGCCTGTTTTTTGCTCTCATCCTCATCCACTTTCATCTCGTCATCGCTTCCCTGTTCATCAGCTTCATCAGCCTCCTCCTCCTCCTCCTCTTCAACCTCCTCTTCTTCAACCTCCTCCTCTTCCTCCTCCTCCTCTTCTACTTCTTCCTCTTCCTCTACTTCTTCATACTCAACTTCTTCTTCCATATCACCATCACCGTCATTATCCTCGTCAAGGTTCACCTGCTCTTCAGGTTCAACAGGTTTTTCAGGTTCCGCAGGCTTTTCAGGTTCTGCAGGCTTTTCTGGTTCTGCAGGCTTTTCTGGTTCTGCAGGCTTTTCAGGTTCTGCGGGCTTCTCAGGTTCTGCAGGCTTCACAGGTTCAGCAGGCTTTCTCTTAGCCACTGTAGCTTTCCTTGGTCTCGGCATCTTATGTTTCTAACAAAGTAAGCTTGCAAGGTAACTGTAGAGGAAGCAAAGACGCTAGAAGCATTTGGAGGAAAATACAAACATGGAAAGGTGGAAACAACATGAGAGGCCAAAAAGGAGTTGCAGAATGAGAATATTGATAGAATCCATGCCATGAGGTATGGCTCAAAGGAGTTTCAGTGCCAAAGATGATTTTAACCAAAGGGATGATTAAGTAGTAGCAATATTACTAGAGACAAGCCAGAAGTGAATTCCCAATGATTATCAAGTGGATGATATCAGGTGCAAATATGAAGAAATGAATTTGTAGAAATTTAGATATTAGGTCACTGGCCAGAAAAAAAAGAGGAGGCCAGTTTAAAATTTAGACATTAGGTCACTGGCCACAAAAAAGGAGACCAATTTAAGTTCCATCTAAATTTCATAAAATGCATTCAGAAAAAGGGATAAAAAAAAGTAAAAAAGCAGCATCATATAAAAGTAAGAAATTGAATTATCAGCAGACAAAATATGTAAGAGTCTATTGCTTCATAATACTCGAAGAGGCAACAAAACAGCAGAATAGGTAGCGGACAACAAAGAATTCGAAAACCCTAATGCAAAACAGAAACCGGCTAGAGCTGCAACAGAAAAGAAAATGAATCCAATCACCAACAAATACCATCCTATTTCACCAACGATATCCATCCAGAAACTGCTTTAATTAATTCCAACTACGGTGAATAAGTGATTAAATAAAATCAAGGAATGCGACGAATCATACAAAGGAATAACCATTTAATGAACACCAAAAAAGGAGATATTGGTGTAAACAACCAACTAAATAAAATCGATTGGAAACAAATAAATTGAAAAACTATGCAATATATATATATATAATGTCCAAACAAGAAACTTGTGAACCCTAAACTAATTGCAAATTTCAGAGTCTTGTTGGCTCTCTGGACCACAAACTAAGGCACCTAATCATCATCATCATCAAAGCCCATTTCCGATATTTTGGAGGCCTACATGGATTTTGGTTCTCCAAGCAATGCGGTATTTCCACATATCCTCGCTTAATCCAAGCTCAATGATATCTTCATTCACCGCCTTCATCCAAGTTTTCAACGGTCGTTCCCTCCGTCTATACCCTCCATTAACTTGCCAATCTAGACATTTTCTAATTGGCCGTGCTTGGTCTTCTCCGCACATGATCAAACCAAATTAAACGTCTTTATCTAATTTTGTCCTCTATGAGCGCTACAACTAAGTATCTACTAATTCTTTCATTTCTAATTTTATCCTTACGAGTTTTACTCCACATTCCATCCTATGCGTATGTTGTCCCGTAGTAGCCCAACATTCTGAACCGTATAGCAATATTGGTCGAACAATTGTCATATAACATTTTCCTTTTAGCCTTGCAGGCATCCTTCTATCGCATAATACTCTTGACATCATTCTCCATTTCAACCAACCAGCTTTAATTCTATGGTCTACATCTTCTCCAATAGCCCCATTTTTTGAATTATAGATCCTAGATATCGAAAAGTCTCTCACTCTGGGACCTCTACACCTTCAATCTCAATTGCATTACTTCTCCCTCGTGGTTCACAACCAAAGTTGCACACTAATAATCCGTCTTCGAACGGCTAATTCTAAAATCTTTACTCTCTAAAGCCTCCCGCCACCTATCTAATTTCTGACCTAAACCTGCACTAGTCTCATCAATTAAGACAATATCATCTGCAAATAACATTCACCAAGGTACATCTTCTTGCAGATGTCTCGTCAACTCATCCATGACCAAAGCAAAGAGATATGGACTTAACACCGACCCTTGATATAGTCCTACTGACACTGGAAATTCACTGGACATTCCACCTACTGCGCGAGCACTTATTACAACCCTTTCATAGATATCCTTAATGATATCGACATAACATTGAGGCACTTTCTTCCTTTCAAGCACCTACCAAATTAACTCCCTAGGCACCCTATCATAAGGCACCTAATCCAGTGAAAAAATGGTTTCCTTTCAGAAAAGGTTTTATCAAGCAAGATATCACAATGTTATGACTAAATTATAGTCGTGCCACACTATTTCTGTAACTGGACAGTATTACGGTGGAAGAAACCACTTGGCTCTGTACGGTGATCGGAAATTTAGATGGAAGGAAACCATATTAAATGAATCTGTAGGTTTTCACAAGAATATGGGAAAATGAGTAAATAAAACCAAAGAGCATCTCCAAAAGCCACAGTACAATCTCATTAATGAGGATATAGCACAGTTTCCTGAAACCGAATAAAAGTTTGATTTCTCAACAAGTTTTTCTCTCTCCATAAAGCCAAAATAACTACTACGTAATAATTCTTTCAAGGCTATATTTTCAGATTCTCTATACGTGTCATATGATACCGAGGGATAGAAAAAGTAATTTATCTAATACAATGATGAATTTTCTGGAGTACGGACAAAAAACACCAAACTTTCAACCAATTTCTACTTGGTAAAAGTAACTAAAATAATCATAACAGAAGCAGTCTCTCGAACTCCGACATGCTCTAACATGCTACGTTCCCTTACCTAATAAAACAATCAGCTTCTAAATATGATGTAAAATTTCCTCCGCTCACACCGTTAACACATGATCAAACAAGACCCAGACAACCTATATCAGATTATATCCGATATTCCGATCATGAGGAAACCTGTTAGATATTAATTTGGCGACATAATGAAACATTATAACAATGAGAAATGGACCTACCCTAATACTTAATCTTTTACGGAATAAATTGAGAATTAGTTGGTGTGAGAAAGGGGGCAAATCTCTTAACCCGCTATCCGAATCAAATCAGACAGCCATCTCGAAAGATACAAAGCAAATTCTAGTTCAACACTAATTCATCTTAAATTGAATGAAAGGTACTTCTATTGATTTCTCGATAAGCGATTTCTTGTAATTTTCACTAAAAAGTATCTGTGCATCACTTTCTTCTATACATTGTATTCAATCAACTCAAATCACAAGCTCTAATAACAACAAAAAAGTCATTTTTTTGCAAAAAAATCTATCACTAAAACTCACTACAACACTACTACGGTATACCGAGACGATATCAAAGTTCTTTACCAAGTAGTTAGTATAAAGGGATGTCAATCTTCAAGAATTCCCTATCTAACCCAAAACAGAACACCGGAAACAATAAAACTTGAATCTTGAAGAAACCCAGAGAGAGAGATTACCTGAGAAATGTAGCGACCTTGTTGAGAAGACGAACTGGAGAACGAAAAAAAACCCTCGAGTGAGTTTTGTTTTCTTGGGTTGAGTCTCTAGGGTTTATATGTGTGTTTGCAAGCAGGATTTTATCTCACAATTTGAGGAACTGTAAATACGGTTATACCCTTGTGTTTATTTGGACCAGTGATTTTGAGTTGAAGCATCCGCACGAAATTTGTGCATATCGTTAAATGGAAGATTAGATATATGAAGGGGTTGTTTGATTGGTCATTTTCCATGGGAAATGTATATGCAGATTTTCGTTGTTTGATTCTCTATTTATTAACAAGAAATCGATTCTTCATAAGACTGTTTTTTCACTATTCATTGGAATCCAAGTCTGAGAGGAAGGCGTCAGAATCGGATTCACAGAAATGATTTCAATTTACATGTCTATTTTCCGTACAACCAAACAGACCCGAAGAGTTATTACTACTTGCTTAATTACAAACGTAATGCCGCAATTAAGTTACCAAGAAATTCGCAAATGTTACTAATCTTAAAACCTCAAGTTACCTAGATGCATCGGACATCCTTTGGACACATGGAAGTTACTAGCTAAATGTCGCATTAATGAGGTATTTTAGTAAAATTGACTATATTTTTGTTATAACATTATTAGAGTGAGATTAGGAATATGAGTTGGGGAATAGTTGGACTTGTGGTCTAGGATGGTATCACAAACCCAGGTTTTGAACCTTGCAGAAAGTGTGTATTCAATGGTTCCGAGATGTTAAATTCTACTCATAGGTATCTCACCCAATTTCTTGGATTTGCACATAGGGTTTTCGTATGCCACCTTGAGTTCCCAGGTCACATACAAACATTTTTTTTCAAAATTTGAAGGATTCGCTTGCTGATATACTCCTTTTGTATCATTTATCTAGGAGCACTTGATTGTTAAATCATTTCTTTGGTTGTTTTCTTGAAATGCATTATTGTTCATCATGTCATGGTCTCTCGTAGGAATGGAACACTATAATCAACCCGAGTTAAACTAAAATTTCGAGATAAATTCTGACTTATGATTGTAAGCACCAACAAAGTTTAAAATTTGGTCTATTTTGTGCTCAACATCAGGTTTCTGATTTGATACTGCTAACTGTCCTGAATAACGAACCACACTTTGTAACTTTGATTTGCATACTCAACAAAAGATTCAATAATCATTAATTAGTTTTATTCAACTCGGAGATATAGATTTGTAGACTAACTTGCAAAGTGCTTGACTTTGCATTACTTTGTTTTATTGCGATTGATCAGATTGTTGCACACCTTAGTTCTAGTTCTGTTTCACTTCACCCATTTGCATTGTTAATATGAGGTAATAGAAGTCAGCGAACCCCAGCTGTTGAAAAATCCAATCTAGTGAGTCATTCATCCAACAAAGGTTTTATTCCATGACAAGTGCTACTTGAAACCTTGCCAAGCTCAATTATAAAGTTGGACATTTGAGGCACCTCAATCTCTGAGGTACTATGATTGTATTACCTGATTCCCGTCATTGGTTGAAAACTTGAGGTATCTCAATCTCGAGGGTGCTAATATTGCATCATTATCTGATTCTCTTCATTGGTTGAAAAACTTGAGGTATCTCAATCTTTCATATTCCTTTCCATCGTTACCTGAGTCCATTCATATGTTGAAATACTTGCAAAGGTTAGATTTGAGTGGAAATAGTGAAATCATGACCCTACCACCTTCAATATGGAATTGAGGTACCTCAACCTTTGTCATTGCTCAGCTTTAAAATCACTACCTGAAAAGTTTGTGACCTAACGAACTTACAGTCATTGCTACTACAGAGTTGTGTGGGACTTGAAGTGTTGCTGGAAACAGTGACAAACTTGAGCATCCTAAAGCAATTAGATATGGAGGAGTGTACCAGATTAACTAAGACGCCAGTTGGGGTTTGGGAAGTTTACCAGCCTTCAGACATTAAGCCTCTTCAAGGTAGAAGACACTGACAGTGATGGAAAGCATGGCAAATGTGTCGGTATCAATGAGCTGCAAAGAATGAACCAGCTCAGAGGAATACTAAAGATAGAAGGGCTTGAATACGTTGAGAATGCACAGGAGGCAGAAGCGGCTAAGTTGATGAGCAAATGATACCTCACCTAAGTACATCTTCGTTGGTCTTATGGTAGTAGCAAGCAACAGCAAAGAGGGGTTGAAATGGCTCCTCCCACTTCCTCCTAACTTATGAGAGTGAAATAAAGACAGCATCCTAATGAATATTTTCCTAAACTCGGAAACTTCAGTTTTCCGAAAAGATTGAATATACAGGACTTTGAGGTTTTTGCCTTCAAGAAGCTTCAGTTTTCCAAAAAGATTTTAGTTTAGCAAATCCCAAGTCGAAAAGAGGAGTTTGACTTGTGAGTGTTTCTCCGAAGTTCCATCTTATCAACTATCAGTATAAGTCCGAGCTGAATAGTTGAAAATATCAAGATATTCAAAACATCTGAGGGCCAATTCTGGAAGAGAAAAGTTACTAGCAGCTAGGTGCGGTTGATGAAATGAGGTTAGACATATCAGAGACAACAAATGTTTTACATACAAAAGATAATGTTAAGCATATCATAGACTCCTGCATCGCATGACTTTGATGAAAAAAAAAAAAAAAAAAAAAAAAAGAGAAATGGTTTACTTTGTCAATCTAATTGACATATCTCAACTACTGAAATTTAATAACTCTAGTGTAACTTATTAACGTAGTGAATATAGCATGTACAAACTTATCCATCTAACCTTGTCACTCCCATGGTTACAAGATACTTGAGAATTCAAGCTCTGATGTTGTATATCAAAGTATCAATAACAATGGCCAAAAATCATTTCTTTTTAAAAGACAGAGCAATTCTGCGCAAAAGATTGAAGATCTCAACAATGCACCCTTCTGTGTCTTGAAACCTCTCTAAAAAAATGAGGACTCGTGGTAACATCCCAGGATATGGGATTCTCTGCTTGCTGATAAAATCAAGAATAATACCTCAATGGAGAATGCTGTGAAGGGTTCGCTACCAAAAACCCTGCAGCAGTTATAATTAACCCAGCTCCACAGTAGCGTCACAACTTCTTTATTCTTTTATTATCATTGGTCGGGCTGATGTCAGTGAACCATAATAAACACCATCCGAGAATAGAGATGCACGGGTTACCTCCTTCAGCTTCCCATTTTCTAGAAGGATAACCCGATCAGCCATCTGAGCTGTTTCCAATCTATGTGCAATCACAAGTACCTGAGGGGAGAAAAGTTTAAATTAAATCACTTCCAGACTACCATGATAACTCAGTAATGACATAAATAGGCATATGATAAATACTTAAAAATCTATATGCAAAGTCAAAGCATCTGAAGTTTTTGATCTGATACTTCACCGAATCACCATTCTATTCGTTCGCTTTCATTGATTATCCGTGAATAAGTATGACTACTTTGGTTATCTGGAAAGAGGTAAAACTTCTGTCTTAAATGTTTACCTCAAAACTCCCCTCACTTTACATTTTCAACCTTCTACTATCCACTATCGTCCAAGTTTCCAGATGCTGGTACTCAATTAACTATAAAACTTCGCAAGCCAATGTACTAGTTTTATAATTTATAATACAGGTAATATCATAAATGCTATGCAAAGCATTTGAAGTTGTGAAAAAATACATAATTAACACATTCAACTTTGAATGGCATAAAAGAATCTACAAGTGTTTCTTACAGTGTGGTTCTCCAAAAGGCACTGAACAGCTTGTCTCACCAACAATTCTGATTTGCTATCTAAAGCAGAAGTTGCCTCATCCAAAATCAACACTGAGGAATTCTGATAGATTGCTCTTGCAATAGATAGCCTGCACCAAGTTGAGAGCTAATTAGTTCAGATTGTCCCAAAAATTAAATAAATGGACAATCCAAGTTTAGCTTAGCATAATCACTGTGGTTTTCTAACATGGATATAAGTCATTAGTTAAAGACTTGAGGTACATGAATAGCCATAGTACGAATATTTGATATCTCTGCTACAATTAGATCAGTTAGACTGAAAATTCACCTCTGCTTCTGCCCCCCACTGAAGATTGAGCCCCTCTGACCAATATCTGTGTTGTACCCTTCTGAAAGTTTCATAATGAATTCATCTGCATTGGCAGTTTTAGCTGCATGCACAACTCGATCCATGTCAATTTTTCTCATTAGATCCCGATACCCAATATTTTCCGCAACTGTGCCTGAGAAGAGTGCCTGCACATAATTAAAGTTTCAGCTATGAGTATCAAACCTAACATTGAAGACTCCATGACCAAACAATAAAAAAGTATGTCAACAGTAGATTTAGTACAAGCATAGCAAGAGGCAACATGTTTGAAGCTCTTGTGCTGTTATACTATTTTGGAAATAAAAGGCTCTCACTGAGGGTGTGCGCCTGTGCAGAAATCAGTATGAATGCCCTGCTCCCTATCTCAGCAATTTATAAACAATGAGTTTCCAAGACAGCAAAATGAGCAGATGAAAGTGATCAAGGAATTTCCAAGCCAGCATTTTTTTTTCTTTTTTTTTAATCGGCAAAACAGTATAGCATAGTATATATGAGGAAAAGGGGTTAGCATAAAACACTAAGCATTACAAAGGTATACATCATATGACATGTGAAAGCACTATACAATCCCACAATTAAACATGCAAGAAGAAAACTGAACCTCTCTAAACCTATCCCAATTACACACCCACAACCACAGAGTGGCTTTAGTGTTAGTCCACAATTTCCCAAATGGCTTGCAAGACAGCAAAATTGGTATTTGTTTGTCAAGGAACTAGGAAAAGGGTTAAGAACATCCCCACCTCAATAGACATAAAAGTGTAAGACAAAAAGAAAAAAGAATAAACTGGGACTTGAATATTTTTCAAGCTGTGTGGGTACATTTTGTGCGCAAAGCCCACCTTCAGTTAGCTGTGGACATTAAGGGTATTCATCCAAGTTATGTGCATATTTAGAGACAAATTATAGAAAATAGAAAGAATATGCACTCACAATATCTTGAGAAACTAATCCTATATGCCGCCTCAAACTCTCCAATCGGATGTTTCGGATATCGTGATTATCAATAAGTACACAACCTGCAGACATCATATGACAAGAAATATTGATTAGCGTCAAATGAATGCCAACAAAAACATCTACCACAAGAAGGGACGAGGATCAATTAGATAAAAAAAATACACAGATGATCAGCATACCATTGGCATATATAATACTTCAGCCACATAGGAAATCAATTATATTGCTCGGAGAAGCATCCATTGAGATGCAACAATTGTTAAATTGAGTAACTAAACTAGAGATCTAAAATCTAAATTCGGGTGTCTCACCACATAAAGGATCATACAGGCGAAGAAGCAATTTAGTAAGCGTCGTTTTTCCTCCTCCAGAAGGGCCAATAAGAGCAACAGTCTCTCCAGGTTTGACATGAAGATTCAATTCATTTAGAACAAGGGGGGCAGTGTCACCATATTTGAATGAGATGCCGCAAAATTTTACATCCCCTGTAACAGAGTGTAAATCAACTGCGTCCGGTTTCTGAATTACCTATATTCAGAAAGTAGATAAGCAGCTGCCCCATATACATGAAGCTTCATAGCACAAATTATAATAAACTGGATATGTTTCATCATTTCCTGTCAAATCAAGAAAAACAAGACTTCCCTGATGGGAGACCTTAAGCATGTACAATCAAATAGGTAAGAACATTGAAATTTTGCTTTCTTTGTTTTGGGGTGTGAATGTGCCTGTGCATGTGGAGGATCTTTGGTCTTTTAATTGCCTCATCACAATATCACATGTATCACATATCCCACGGCACCAGTTAATGAAGTGTTAACTTCTAGGCTATTCTGTAATTTCCAATAACATTTGGGGCAGATACGTCATTTAGGAAACATATCCTGTCACATTGACATGGAAATCTATAAACTAAAGGAAGCAGTGGTACTGAAAGCTAAATAAATAGCAAATTAAAACGTAATTCATCCAGCACACTAAAGGCTTAGGCTGAAGGACAAGACATGTAACTCTATATCACAAATAATGATGGCATCAATGTTTTTGTTTTCTAGTTATGGCCTTAAAGGGGCTCTATGAAAGAACTGCTCCCGTATTTCTCTGTGAATTGTCTTGGATACCCAAAAACAGTCAAAATTCAACCCGTAAGAATTTCATGCAGTCGCCTAAACAATACCTGAGAACTGGACATGGTTAAATCAAACAAGCGCTCTAAAGCCGGCTCTCCTTGCTTCAGTTCGTTGTATGCTTTTCCAACACCCTGCACGATTCCTTAAATTCAGCGCCTGAAGTTTAAGATAGCACCTGAACCATATCGTGGAAACAAGCGCTGAATCATCAAGCAGTACTTCCCATTATTTATATTCCATTCAAAATGTCAACTGCATTTACTACAAAGAGACTTGCGGACACTATAAATGTCATGAGTAATAAAAAGGCCATATCTTAGTGTGCTATATAGGACTCCCAATCATAAATGAAAACACATAGCTCAAGTATGAAAATCTGTACACGATTACATCCAGCTTCTAGGTAAACTGGTACAATTAATGACTTAATAAGCACTTGACCACATAACTGGACCAGAACCAAACTAAAAGATATCATAGTGATTTTTTAAAGGAATAAAACTATTGAAATGTTGAACAGCTGTTGAAGAGAAAATTTTCTTCATATACATTGCACACCTAAATCACAAAGTAATGTGACACAAGTTTTCCTTTCTTGGAAGTTTAACATTATAAAGAGTTCACTGTTTAGGGTGTGTTACTTTGGTTTTACGGACAAAATTTGCCATGGGAAGTGACTGGAGAGAGAGAGTGAGAAAAAATTCTCCACCTTGAGGTTGAAGATGACTATGTATTTTGGGAAACATATTCTTAGCTCTCCCTTAAGAAAACATTTTTCACAATTTTGTAAAAAACCAAGAGGATATGCACCAACACAAAATTCATGTTCATCATCTTTCTTCCTCTTTCCCCCCTCTCCTTTCTCTCTTTCAGATTGTCTTGAAAAATTTCCTTTGAACCAAACACACCTTTGGTTTTTTTTTTTAAAGATAAAAATGTAATATAAAAGCATGGTAATCACATTTTGGTGCCCTTAAAAGTTATCAAGGTCCCAAAACGAGCATCAATTTTAGCTTGGTGCAAATTGGATTCTAAAATGAAAAAAAAAACTTGAGGATTAGCATACAAATTCTCAACCAAAATCCCTTTGAAAGATAGATGAGGAAAACACACCCTTAATTACAAATTCTCAAAGAAACATCCTTGGTTAAATTTATGTGATCATTTGATCGCAAGCAATTGGAACCACGTGTCTATGTCACTCTGCCTGCATCTATATAAAAATATGATATAAAGGGGTAACTGTTCAGGTCTCTGTTCTCCTTTTCTTTCTGAAATGTTCATCTTAATTTATAAGACCTACAACACGTGGTTTTTTGAGAACTTGGTATAGTTTGTAAAACCAGGTTATATGCAGAAGGAGGGCAATCAAGAACAGTTAAACTGCTTTTTCCTGACATGTTTACATGTTCTTCTATTTGATCTAATGAGAATAAAAAAATTGGGATTAGTCGATAGAAATCACATCATACCTGGATTGGTTCAATCAATAGAAACAATGATGTTACAAAAGAAACCATGCTGGAGCCATCAACGAAAGCTCTCAGAACCACTAATGAACCAATGCAAAGTATTAACACGGCCCCAACATATATAACTTGAACAAACTGTGGAATTAGTGCTTTCATTTTCTTCTTTTCCAATTGTGCATACAGGTCAGTATGTGCAAGCCTCTGAAACCGTGCCCCTTCACACACCTCTGCATTGTTTGCCTTCACAACTAACATTGAGGAAAGCACCTGAACAAAATGTATTGACATAGCCAACAGTTGACACTTAAGTTCAACAAAAACAAAAGTGGCTTTTTTAGCAAGAACAAACATACCTCATTCAGGTATTCCGCTAGTTTGGCAGAGCTAAGATGTGAATTTCTTGATAACATACGAAGCCTTTCACCGAGATAGGCAATGAGAAGTGAAACAAAAGGAATGGCCTAGAAAGTCATGTTTAATCAGCTCGAATGATGTGGAATTACAAATCAAATATGAAGAATCAAACTTTGATCTCACCAAGGCTGAAATCAATGTAAGACCAGGACTCAGTACCACCATTTGAGTAGCCATCGCTATTAACTGCAAAGTACTGGGAACAATGCTCTACATGAAGGGAAAAAAAAGTTATCTCAATTTAAGAACGTATAAGACACACATATATGGAACAAAGATTATCCCACATAAGATATGGTTATCTAGAAGACACTGAGAAGGTGATTCATGTATTTAAAATACTTCACATAAAAAGTTATCTCAAGCAAGAACATAAAAGACTAAATCACATGGGATTAAAATTTAAAAGTCAAATCATGTGAGTTATTGAGTCCTGCAACATCAAAGGTGAACTATGTCGTATTATTTCAACTTAATGCAGCTGTGAATCTGATGGCCTAATCCATGTACCTTTACACTCTAATCGACAATCGTTATAGCTATGCCTAAACATTTCAGCAAATATGAAGTACTAACAGGTTATGTGACCAAATCACAACACATTAGTGAAGAATTTCACGATTTTACCCAAACCACAAAAAGTGTGTCGATAATTGGGAGGGATCAACATAAATCACATTTCTTGCCTCCCACTCTAAAACATGGATATTTGGTTTAGGTCACTGTGTCATTGTCGGTCACGACACTGGTTGGACACTCCCTAGACACATGGTACTCGTATCATGGGGTTGGCATGCCTTGAACACTTCTTGTATACTCATCAGACAATGACATTACTTTCTTAAAATGTTTTCTTCATCTTTTGGGAAATAAAATGATGAATAAAATAACAAAAATGACGAGAAAGGGTCATTATATGTTCCTTCCTGCTCATTCCAAATTAAATCTGTTGATGCATCACATGGTTAGGACTCCTATCGATTCGGGAAGCAGGAAACACGACACTTGCTGACCCCTCTTCATTCATAACAGCTCACATGAAAAACCTTACAAAATTACAATGCAGAACAAATGCAAACCAACACATAACAACTAAATACACCGCTACACCAGTGATGCCAACTAACCCCTTATAGTCACAGGTCCCAAAATCTGACTAACCATCCGATTGTAAATGGAAATTGAATTCAACTAAAAATAGCATAAGCATATACTCACATTCAATAGAGCATAGACAGTGTCTGCAACATCCGAAGCCTCCGAAGTAATCCGATGCGCAATGTCACCACTTGAAACCCCAACTCTACCTTCAAAAAAACACAAATCCCTCTGCAAAACCCTCTCAAAAACATGAACCCTAACCTTATAAGCCGAATTCAAACGCAGCCTCCCATAAAAAAGCTTGCTGCCAATAATTAGCAACCAATCTAACCAAAACCAACACCCCAACACTAACCCCTCCTTCGACAACCTATTCCCATCAATTTCACCCAAAATCGCCGAGAATTTCCCAACTTTGGGAACAACTTTTGAGAGGCAGCAGACGGATACCACACTGCACATCCAGCCCTTTAGAATGGGTTTCCATTCGGATTGAACGAAGGGTTTTGATTGGGTGAAGTGATTGGAGTGAGAAGGGGGGGTTGTTGGGATGGGGTTTTTGGTCTGAATTTGGTGATTTTGAGTGAATTATGAGACGGTAAGGGCGATTAGAAGGTAGTTTGGGTCGATTCCGAAGATGTAATGAGGTTTTAAGGAGAAATTTAGAGTAAAAATTGAAACTTGATGGTTCAGGGATTCGAATTGGGGAAATTCGGGTTGAAATTGAAGGTGTAATTTCAGCTACCGCCATTTTTTCAGAGCTGGAAATTGCAGTGCAGAGAGTTGGAAATTCGGGGG
This sequence comes from Berberis thunbergii, assembly GCA_003290165.1. Lineage (NCBI taxonomy): Eukaryota > Viridiplantae > Streptophyta > Magnoliopsida > Ranunculales > Berberidaceae > Berberis > Berberis thunbergii. Next base: position 228,699 of record QNQO01009057.1, read on the forward strand.
GGGGGGGGGGGGGGGGGGGTGGGGTATTGTATCTGGATTTTGTGGACAATTTAATAAATTCTATGGATTCTAAGAATCCAAATGTATTCAATTTGGATTTTAAAAAGTCTACAAAAGTTTAGGGGTATTCAATCAGGATTTTAAAAAGTCTTTCTGAAATCCACAAAGTCTAGGGGTATTCAATATGGATTTCAGAAAGTCCATAAAAGTTTTAGGGTATTCAAAATATCATTCATATTTATGGATTTGGAAAATCATGGATTCTCATGGACTTTGTAGTGTTAGGTATAAATAACAAAGTTCAATAATTTGCCAGCCTCCATATCAAAGATTTCAACATGAAAAAAAATCTCCCAAAGTTCTTTGTTTTTTTTATTGAATAAAATGAAGCAAACAAATAATATAGTTATAACATCCCCCCCCCCCCCCCTCCAACCATCCTTTCTCTTTTGTTTTCCCTATTTATGACTTTTGATTTGATAAAAGGATCAGACAAGGGAAGTGCTAATTTCTACATACAAGTGAAAACCAATCAAAGATGAACTCGTGAAAGGATATGTCCCTGATCTTCGTATGGGAGTTTCCCCATCTCCATGTCCTCCGTTTAAAAGACAAAAAATCTGTTTCAAACACCTAATTTTCCCTTCAAAAAGACACATTCCCTGCCTCCATAAAGGCCACGTCAACACATGAGGATCTGTTCTTTGCCAACCCATCTAATTCATAGACAATGTTGTCATCTGAGTTGTTCCTTTCCAATATTTCATTACCATTATGTTGAATCGAGGGGAAAAATCGAACCCTTTTATTTTGGAGGCCATACTAAAGGGCAGTGTTTGTGCAAGGAGTGAGCAGGATGAAATGTGACTTGACAGGTGTGAATTGACTTCCAAAGCACCGGGTATGTTCTTATGGGACGAGAATACATAGGTTTATTTTTTACTATAAGAATGAGTTTATGCAGTGGATTGAAGTGGTAGTTGGCAAGGGCAACAAAATCAGTTCTTGGAACAGTGTGTTGGTAGGGAATGCTACCTTAAAATTTTGTCCTAAAATTTTTACTCTTTGCAATTTTAGTAAAATGACATGTCTGCTTAATGAGATCGTCATTTACTGGATGTTGAAGAAGAAACAACTACGGAAAGGGATTGTATTGCTTGATACCTTGTTGCCCCTTGTGTTCCTTTCCTTTCCTGTTGAACCCATGTTACCCCTTGTGTTCCTTTTCTGTTCCCTCTTGTCTATGTGTTTTCTCTTTGTGTTACTATACAAGATATTCAAAAGAGTCAAGAGAGACGAAGATGAATCAACCCATAACCCATTTTCAATCTGCAGATGTTCCCTTTCATCTACAATAAACAAAATCCATCAAAGCAATAAGGCCCACCAGCTGTTTGTAGAATTTTTCTAATGTCTAATATATTTGGTTTGTTAGAGGATATGTCATTACCAACTTATTTTTTATCTTGCAAATAATTAGAAATCTGTAAAAGTCGTTCATACAAAGTCCGTGGATTTTCATAAATCTCTAGAAAGTCTGTAGCAAAAGTCTATGGATTTAAGAAATCAGCAAAATCCGTGGACAATTTAAAGAATCTGTGGACAATTTAAAGAGTCCGTGGACTTTTCAAATTATTTATCAATTCCATAAGAATCCATATACAATACACCCCCCTTAAAAGTTATGGTTTTTAATTTAACTTTTAAATTTATGCACAACAATAAGATACACATCTATCTATCTAATTTGTAACGAGAATTTATAAATCGGTGTATTTAAATGGGTCATTATTGTTATACTCCACGTCACCGTTTCCTCATTCTCACACCACCCCCATTTGAGTTTTTTTTTTTTTTTTTTTTTACTTACCCACACCACCAATAAATATGCATAACTAAATTCAAACTCAAAATGAAAAAAAAAACACAAAATATGGTAACTTTCGACTAATTTAAACCCTCAATTGAGACAGATTCTCAAGTTCATCGAAACACGAAAGTTGTAATACTATGAGTTATCTAATAAACACAAATTGAATCACTTGAAAATATTTTGAAATTAGCAAGTAATAATCATTTTACTAAAGTCGCACAAATTTGTCTTGCAATAAAAATGGAATAGTGTCCATGACTTTCGACCAACTTATATGCTCGATCAAGATCGATTCTCAAGCTCATCCAAACACAAAAATTGTATTATTCTGAGTTATCTAATAAACATAATTTGAATTACTTGAAAATGTTATAAAAATAAGTAAGTTATAGTCATTTTACTAAAGTCGCGCAAATTTGTCTTGCAATGAAAACGAGATAGTATTCCTGACTTTCGGCTAACTTATGTGTTCGATCGACGTCGATTCTCAAGTTGATTAAATAGAAATATTGTAGCACTCTGAGTAATCTAATAAACACAACTTTAATCACTTGAAAATGTTTTGAAATGAGCAAGTTATAGTTATTTTACTAAAGTCGCGCAAATTTGTCTCGCAATAAAAATTGGATATTGTTCCTGACTTTCGGCCAATGTATGTACTCAATCGAGACCGATTATCAAGTTGGTCACAACACAAAATTTGTAGCACTCTGAGTTATTTAATAAACACAACTTGAATCACTTGAAATTAGCAAGTTACGGTCATTTTACTAAAGTTGCACAAATTTGTCCGAAAATTTTGCTGAAATTTCCTATTCGCTCGGAACTTTGCGAGGAAATTTCAGTAGATTTTTTTACTGTTCGCCCAGATCAAAACCTCGCATTGTCTCAGAAGAACATTATTTTTTTGTGATTTCTGAACATTTTTATGAAGTTTACTTTGTTTTTGTGATTGAAAATATTTCTGAAAATTTCATGAGATTACTTTATTTTTGTGAATTTTTTTTGGGAGGTTGCTATTTGGGGTTTGATTTTTAAGGGTTTCGATTTTAAGGGAGAGAGAAAATATTCAAATGGGAGAAAGGAGGAATGGATTTTCGATTTTAATGAGGAGGGGGGAAATGTTGCTTTTTTATTTATATAGGTGATGTGAAAAAATATGGTGGTGTGAGAAAGAAAGTAGGTGGTGTGGAAGAGTAGAATGGTGTGAGAAAGAGGAAATGGTAGTGTGGAGTAGTCGTTGCCTTATTTTCATCTTCCTAAAATGTTAGCATTTTCCTTATAAGTCCAGCTCAACCCAATTTTACACCATAATTATTTTCAGCTCATCTCACACTCACCCGCGCTATCTTATTAGCACGCACGATCTTAATACCACTCTGCCAACAAAAATGAACACTATTTTGAGTTTACCACCTGTTTGCCATAGATGCTTTAGGCCATCTTCAATGGGTTTTGATGAAGATAGATTTCTCTTGATTGGCTGATCAGCTGCCATTGGAGAATGTCGCTATGGAGGCGCACCTCAATTGCAAACAACAACTTTGGATGTTAGTAAGTTGACAACTCAGTTGTTTTGTTACTTAGTTATTTGTCGTGTTTTATTGTGTATACCAATGCATTATTTTCTAATCAGGCGATGATTCACTTGACCCATGTTGGTATGGCGGGTACCGAGTTGGAATTCGTATGGGCACGCCCCACATCACTGGCCTCACCAGAAAACAACCCACTGCGCCTGATATTATTTAGATGGATAATTTTCATAATATGCATTGGGGCATAACAAGAAAGCCAACTCTCATTTTCTCCACTTCAGAAGAAATGACAATAAAATCAGACAGTCCTAATCAGAAACAACGAATAAGTTAAACACTAACATATATTAAATAGAAAAACAAAAAAAAAACTTAGGGAGGTCCCCAAAACCTTGCAAACCACCGAAAGGAGAAATACCTAGACTTCACATAAGCAAAATATATATATATACATCTGCCAAACATTCGGATCCTCGAACCGCCCAATTAAACAACGTGGCTTCACCAACCAGCAAATACCGTGATTTGTTCATCATGATGGAAGTCTGATAATGAGGCAACTTCGTCGACAAGTGGAATCCGACATCCTTTGCCTTGATCAGAGTAATAACCAATATGCTCTACCCACTCGGCATTATCTGAGTGGGACAATGTCCAAAGAAGACAAGTAACACCAAATGACGCTAGGAACATGGAAGTGCAAGCTAGCCTCAAACATGGCCTTGTACAGGCAGATGTGCCCCTCCGTTAGAACAGAATGACAGTCCCTTTCCAAAAGTAGTTATATTCCCAGATAATTGGGGATTTCGTATTGCCAATGAAGGGTAGTCAAATCCTCCTCGGACAACAGTGACTTTCTGAAGAAGTCTAAGCAGCTTTGATGTCACTATCGCGATAAATTAAATTGCAAAAACATGATTGAATTGAAACTCAAGCTTAATCAAGCCTGACAATACGAAACAGATAGAAACTCTGAGAAGGTAAATGAATTTGAGATCTCATAAATTGAATTTAAGATCTCATAAACAACCAAAGTGAATAAAAAAAAAAAAAAAAAAAAAAAACTTTACCTGCCCAAGTCTTCTTATAAATAGAATTTGCTTCATAACTTTTTCAATTTTACATGGAAATGTCAAACTTTACAAAACATTTTAAAATAATGTACTTTTCAATTTCGAAAGTTTTAAAATTTGAAATCTCAAACAACAAATTATTTTACAAAATTTCGTCAAATCTAATCCTTAGTACATATGGCCACATGGTTTCTAAGAGCATCTTCAATGAATACCCTAAAATATCCGAAAAGTTATTTTAAAGGGCTTATGTGAGAAAATACATACTCCAATGGGTCCCCTAAAGCATTATCGTAAAATCATTTAAATAATGGTGAAGAAAAGTGATTGAAGTGATAAAAAAAAGTAAAAGATATATTTAAATAACGTTGAAAAAATTAATATATCATCTTCAATCATCTCCCTAAAATAGCAAAAAAATTATTTTAGAAGGCTCATGTAAAAAATGCATACTCTAATGGACCCCCTATAGCATTTCCCTTTAAATAATAGTGAAGAAAAGTGATTGGAGTGATGAAGAAAAATTGAAGATATATTCAAATAATGTTGAAAAAGTTAATATAGCATCTCTAATTATCCTCTAAACAATACCTATAATAGCTCCACCTCCAACTTCCCCTTAAATTTAGGGAGAAGTTAACCATCCCCTATATCTCATTTAATAATATAATATTTCTAATATTTAATTTTTTAAATTAAAAACAAACAAAAGTGAAAGATATTAATACTAATTTAAATAATAGTATAATTAAAAAATTAATTATCTAAATGATGATATAAAAAATGAAAGATATATTTAAATAATAATAAAAATTAATTATTAATACTAATTTTTTTAAAACTCTCAAATTTATTAATTAGTCATATTTAAAATAAGCTAAAATTAATAATAATATAATTAAAAAAATCTAAATAATAGTATAATTAAAAATAATAATATATATTTAAGTTGAACTTAATAATATATATATATATATTTAATAATATTATAGTAACATAATTGAACTAATATAATTATTTGAAGTTGAAATTAATAATAGTATAATTGAAATTAAATTGATATTAAAAAGTTAAAAATATATTAAAATAATGATTAAAAAATTAAAATAGAAAACTAGTTGGAATGGTGAAGAAATAGAAAGACCCCTAAATTTAGCTTTTAGTTAAAATGAAATATCCCCATTTTAACTTTTACCATTGAAAATGCTCTTATCCAAAACATTATCCCAATAACAAGTTCCGGAACGAGATTGAAAATTCAAGATTCAAATCTCACCAAAACAATGAAAGAACAAGCAATTCGAAGACTAGAAGAGTAACAGGACTCCCAAATACAAAATTTTGATATTAAAAAATAGCTAACATTATCCAAAACAGAACGAAATTTAGCTCCCGCACATGAAAAGAGTAAATAGACTGTCATATAACACTTCTAACAAGAGAAACCAACAAGTTTTTAAGATCCGTCTAGGTATTGGTGGCTCTGGTATAGATCTGCTGGCTCGAATGAGCAGAGATCATCCTGATGGCACCACGTGCCATCAAATCCTTGATCGCCCTCCGAGCTAATGAACCATTGATCTGAGAATGGAATATAAATTCAAATCAGTACAATATATATTTATCATGCAACAGGATCCTAGATAATTTAAACAGTGAAATACCAAGATCCATACCAAGAAAGTATTGACGCAGAAATGTAAGAAATGCTACCAAAAAAAGTAAATGTTTTTCCCTCAAAATCTCCTTTTTACTATTAACTTCAAGACAGTACTTGAAATAAATTATTTCAGTGAACTGTGTGTAATGTGTAAACAAGACGGTACAATTCCAAGCTAAAAAAAAAAAAAAAAGAAGTAAGAAGAAATTTAACACCCTTGCTCGGGTCACAAATGTGACAACACTTCACAGTTGCCAGTGATACATATGCAAATGTAAAGTGTACTGATTTCATAAACAAATGCACAAGAGCAGCAAATAAACGATTATGTTTGCACAGTGACAATACTCAACCATCCAATCAAGGGTACACCCATAACATATTAGAGCATCTCAACAAGCAACCCATAAGACAGGCCTTAACCAAAAAAATATTGTAAACATTGCCCATGCAGCATCGTGAATTCCCCATTCTAAGATAAGGCCTTTTATGGGTAAGTTGACAGGTCACCACGCTTATCAGGTGAAGGCAATGAATCCAAAGAGGGGATCGACAACAAAGGACTTCCCTCACATGATAAAAGTTCTTGATTTCGAAAGTGAAGATTGAGGGCATAAATGGCTGAGAAAAAAGTATGTTAATAACCATTTTGACACATGGAGATATTTTATGACAAAATGGGTCTTGAAGCATGATTGTACCATTTAGTTTTTACATGAAAGGACTTGGATTGTCAATGTTAGTGTCAACATAATTTTTCTCCAAATAACTGTTTGAGATGAGCTTAGTTATGAAATATACGTAACTATTTCCTCATTGTTGTACAACATACCCTCAAAATCGGAGGATTAAGGACCTTTGGTCATAATATTTGGGTATTTTCCATTCTCATTGCTCTCCCTAAACTATTAGGCCATGTTTGGTTACTCAATGGAATGGTAATAGGAATGGAAATGAGAATGGTAATAGGAATGGTTAATCGATGGAATGGGAATAAGAATGATTTGTGTTTTTACAATTATGCACTCAATTAACCAATGATTTTGGATATGAGACATTTGTGTTAGGTAAGAACAACAAATAAGACAAATAAAGTGTTGACCGTTCTAATGGACATTCACAGGGGGTTCAGAAATGAATACCCATTACATTGAAATTTGCAATGGGCATTCCCTTTACGCCATTTTTATACAAAACCAACACATGAATCGCTTAAACCATTGTAATGGTCAAACCCATTCCATTGAGCAACCAAGAATGGCCTTAGTGCATTCTTTGTAGGCAACTAATCTTAAATGGAAGAATACAAAGACAAGAAAAGCCTAAATCGTTGACATACAAATAGATGCATTAAACATTAACACATTTGGGTTTCACAGTCCAAATTATCACCCTGGCCTAACTCATCTTAAACTGCGGGGAAAAAAACACAGACATGTGCCTGAATCATTTTTAAATCCCCAACAGATTGTTGAACATGCAACAATAGTCGCAAAGAAATATACAAAGGAGATGGAAAATTACGGATTATCGATCACATCATTAGAGATGCTTAAGGTCTTGGTACATGGTTGAAATGCAAGTCATAGCGCAAAAACACCAGTAACACATTTTGACAAACAACGATCACTCACACAATTGAATCAGATACTATTAAGATATAAAGTTGCAAGTAATCCTCTAACAATATGCAAAACTAATCTCGCCAGAATTGTATAAAGTTTGTATCTTATTGAAAATACAAAAAAGGGTTTGACATCATACCCTCAATCTGTCGGAGAGAACAGAAGGAGTGATAAGCTTGTACTTGGGGGCTTCAGTGAGGAGCTTATCGTAACTAGCCTGATCGAACAGAACCATGTTGTTCACCTTCTCCTTTTGCTTTCCCTTGCTCCACTTCTGCAAAACACAAAAACCCATTCTCATTTAGACAAAAACGTACAAGCCCAATCAAAGATCTGACCAGAAACAGCGACGACAACGAGAAACAGACCTTCTTCTTCTGCTTGCCTCCCCGGACTTGGCGGGCTTGGATGCTGGTGCGGCCTTGGTGTCCTTCTTCGGCGCCTGCAAAGAGATGATTGAAGAGTGTTAGATGAGTGAATCGAGAAGAAGTGAAGTTGTAAAGAAAGAAAAATAGAGAGAGACTACCATGGTTGCAGCAGAGCAGAGATCGAACTTCAGCCGAGACGCAGAGCTTTAAAGGAGATGAAGGAATTAGGTTTTGGTGAAGCTAGGGTTTTTGGAATTATATAGTCGCCGTATACTGTTCATATGGGCCATCATATCCAAGCCCAACCCAGTCAATTATTGGACTTATTGCTACCCGGCCCAAATCCAATATATCAATTTCCTATAGTTAAATTACTTTGAAACCTAGCCATAACGTAAAATTGTAAATTGTCGGTTGTTATTTTAGTGTGAGGGTCATATGTAGGCTCAATATTATCGAGGAGTGCTACCAAACTAGTGTATAAAATGTCTAGGATTCAAACCCTACCCAAGACATTTAAATTACTCTAAGTTTCATCGAATAAAAACTTTGCGACCAAATCCATTAGTTTGAAAAAATTGCAACTTTGTGTTTGATTTTTGGAAAAATTTAAAAGAAAAAAAATTCATAATTGTTTTTTCACTGTTTGATTTCACCAAGGAAAACAAGAAATTCATTAGAGATAACATTTCTATTTTGTGAAGAAACTAGTGTAATACCCGTGCCGTTGGCACTACGATAGTACATCGTACTTGCACGGAATTGTCGAATAATCGCAATTGGATTTTATTTCATTTTTAAAAAAAACACTTAGAATGAATTAACTTTGAAACAAATTATAATACTCATTAAACGCAAATATTTTTTGGCTACAACATTAAGAAATATCCACCCAAATGTCCACCAAATGCGCAAAAGAATTTAATCTCCACCAAATGTCATCTTTTGGCTACAACATTAAGAAATATCCATGTTATTTTGGCTACAACAAATGCCACATTTAATTTAGTAAGCATTGTATAACAATCAGTTTTAGTACTAAAAAAGCTTTTGTAATAGGGCTCAACAGTTAAGAAACAGAATGTTCATTAGAAAAACGAAATGCCACATTCAGTTTAGAAGAAAATCGAGATGCATTTTTTAGCCATTTATTTTTCTCACATAAATATCTCTAACAACGCACCATATAACCATCATTTTCAATATTAAAGAAGTTTTTGTAATAAGACATGGCATTGAACAGTCGAAGAGACATGCACACAAAATCATTATATCACCAAA